>PVKM010010343.1:0-35079 GCA_004027735.1 Carollia perspicillata
ACCTCAACGAGGACAAAAGGGAACTCACTAACTTCTCCATAAAACCTGCTCCTCTTTCCGTCTGTACTTACTCTCTCGACTCATGAGGTCATCACGGTTTTCTCCCTCTCCCTCAAATTGCGTATCCAGTCATTTCGAAGTCTGATCAGTTCTACTCTTCGATGCCTCTCAAACTTGTCTGCTCCTGTCCATGGCCATCGCTTTAATTCAACACCCTCCTAATTTGGCTTTTCCCTCAAATGTCGGCCCTCCTGGGCTTCCTCCTCCACATTGCAGCCAGAGTCATTGTTCCAAACACTCAGGCCATTTCCTACGCTTAAATAAGGAAAAATGGAGGCCATCTTGAGGAAAAATTCTAGTCGAAGAATGAAGTTTTAAGGCTAGAGAGATTTGGGAATTTTATAAGCTGAAAGGAAAGAGCCTGGAAATAAGAAAGATGACACCAAATAGAGCAAGGTCCCAGAGCCCAAGGCAAGCTCAAGAACATTAGAGGAGGGTCGGCTCTAAAAAAGATGCAGAGACACTCTCTGAGAGAGAGAAAGGAAGACTCGAAGCGTGGCTGGAGGGAAGACTGGATGTGTAGGAAGGCCAGCTGAGGAAGCAGATGCTAGATATGACCTATTTCTTTGGGAAAATAACAAAGGAAATGGCTCATTACTTTTAAAAGAAGCGTCATGAGAACAGAGTTTCTGAAAGAGTGGATCCAGTTTGGGATAATCACTATGGATAATAAATACAGCAGCTGATTAGGAACACTTTTTTTTTTTTTTAAGAGGCAAGCCATTCTGGTGCTGAGCTTCTGCTGGAAATCATAAATCTGTAGCTGAGTCCATCAGCACAGTAAGAGGAAGGGTAGGTGCAAGGGCGGTGGGCAGGGGGAGGGGGAAGAGTGTGATCACAATGCTAATGGGGTCCCAACACCCACCTCCATCCACTGAGCTCAGGTTCCCCCAGGCCAATGCCGCTTTACTCCTCTCCCTCTCCTGGGACCTGCGTCCCAGCCATCAAGAACATGCCATACCGTTTCTAAAACAAGCCACACGGTCAGAACTCTGTCTGAGGGCATGCTGCTTCCTCTCCACGAATGTGCTTCCCTCTGACCCTCTCTACTTCCCTCCACTAGTTACGGAAACAAAAAGGAACACTCCAAAATAAATTCGATTGGTCAAGTTCAGCAGGCCATCCAGATTAGCTGAATATACAGTGAGCACTCAACAAGTATTTGATTGGTGAAGGGATCACATGATAAACAGGAAAAACCCATCCCATGAGTGAGGCAGGTGCTCCAAGACATGTTAAGAGAAAGGAATAATGTGTATCTTCAAATTATCCCCTTCCTCACCATGTATAATGAACGTTATGTATCATTTCTGGGGTCCTTGGTTCCATAACTGATTTACTCTAAAACTTAAAATTCAGTAAAGTTCTCTGCATCTTCAAAAATTAGACAATGGAGGACACTTTTTTTTGACGTTTTTGTGAAAGTTAATCCCACTTAAGTCTCCCTAATTAACAGAAGCACATTTATACTGTTTCCATTGAGGGTTTCTATCTCTAAAATTATTTCCCGTACAGTGTAACCCAGAAAGACAAATGAGTATCTGGGATTCATATTTCCCTAAAGATTTCATTTTATTTATTTTTAGAAAGAGAAGAAGGAAGGAAGAAAGCAGGGGACAGAAACATCGATGTGAGAGAGAAACACTGATCAGTTGCCACTGGCACGCACCCCAACCAGGGATCAAACCAGCAACCCAGGCGACCTGGGTTGCCCTGACCAGGAATTAAACAGGTGACCTTTCTTTTAGCTTTGTGGGATGATAACCCAACCAAGCCACCCAGTCAGGGAGTATCTGGGACTCATTTCGACTGTTATGCTCAAATATGCAAATTACAGACATGTAAAAACTAAACTTCTGGACAGATGAATGAAAGGGGACATCTGGTCTTGATGTCTCTGCTCCTTTTTTTTGATTCAGAGTTCAGAAATTCACAATGCGCTGGTCCGTTTAGTCACCACCCATTCTTGACTCTTTTGAATCATCTCCAGCCAGTACCACAGAGATGGAGAGGTACTAATTAGTCACTCATTCATTAATTCAATAAATAGCTGCTGACTACCTAATACAGTATAGACACGGGGGGGGGGAGAATATGAAGATGAATAAAATGAGAGGCTTACAGTCTGGAGAAGGTGAAAAACATGTATAAATTTAGTACATACAACATACGTAAGTGCTACAATGCAGGTATGCGTTCATTTGACAAGCAGCAAACACCTAATACATCCCTGGCACTGTTTGAGACACTGAGGACTCTGCAGTGAAAGAAACCAGAAGAAACAGACAAACAAACAAACAAACAAACAAAACTTGTCCTCAAGGAGTTTTATAACCAAACGAGCAAAGAAAATGAAGCTGACACCCTGAAGGCAGCAGCACCTCCTCCAGGGGCGCAGAGAGCACGGGTCTTGTTGTGACTCTGCCACGAGCTGACCTGGGAGGGAGAGCAGAAGGGGGAGGACAGGGAAGGACGGTGGACCAGGAAGCAGACTGCACGGACCTGTGAGACAACCGGATGTGGAGGCAGACCGGCAGAGGGACTTGCTCTGGCAAGAAAGCCAAAGGGGGGAAGCAACGGTAACAGTACAGTGAAGAATGGGGAAAGCCTGCTCCAAACGTGAGGTTGGCAAACGGTGCTCTTTCTCTGCACAGGAAAACAAAAGCTGCTCTTCTGTGTCCAATGTTTTCCAGAAGGTCAGAGAAATGAAACATTGCCTACACTGAATTTGATGGAATTTTCATTTTTATATTTGATTAATCAACAAATAAGCAAAACAGAGCTAAGAACCAAAACAAATTAGCTTCCATGTTACTACCTGCTAGACTTACAATGAAAAAAGAAAGTTTTACTAAGATAGGATAGCTATAGACAAGGAAACAAATCACAATACAAAAGCCACTATGTTCACTTGCAAATTCAGAGTACAGTATGTGTGTTAAACAAATTAATATTTTCATATCCGAGAGAAGGCAAATTACTACAACTCGAAAAAGCAAGGAGGGAAATAAGAAAGCGTTTATTTATGTAGAGAGGAAGCAGAGCAGAGAGGCTGACAGCCAGACTGCCTGGGACCTCATCTCCGCCTGGCCTCTTGCTGGCTTTTTTTTTTTTTTTAAATAATCTTGGGCAACTTAACTTAGTCTGAGCTTCTTCCTATGTAATACAGAGGTATAATAACAGTATCTACCTCAAAGAGTTCTTTTGAGGATGGACTAGTAAATACATGTAGAGCTCTTAAAATGAGACTTGGCACCTAAGGATAAACTGTTATTGCTGTGTGTGGGTGGGCAGGGTCGCCATCGTTTTTATGACCTGGGGCTGAACACTTTACTATAGAGCCCATATTAGCTGCTGCTGATTCCTGGAAAATTGTTTACCCTCTTATTAAACTGTAGGAAAATGCTGCTTTATTATGAAATAATGTCAGCCACGAACACTCCAGAGTCGAAACCTAGAATAAGCACGCTTAGCAATGCAAACAGTTTAATCCTACATTTGGTTAAGAGCTTAATTTCTTGGAATGTCCTCTGCTTACAATAAGTAGCGATAGCCATCTCTGAAGGAACACACTCATGCCATCTTTTTAAGGCAAAAGAATTTTAAAAGACAGAACTTGAAACAGCTGCCTAGATGTCCCCAGACCAGAGGTTCTGTGAAAGCAGAACAGGTAAGATGGCTAACAGAACCCATCAGAATAAGAATTCCACCAGACTGTGAGTTCCCATGAGGGCAGGGGCTTCTGTGGCATTCACCAATGTATCACCCCCATCTAGACCTGTGCTGGAACACGGCAGGAACATAATATTTTTGAATAAATGAATAATATGACAGAACAATATATGAACTGTCCAAATCTTAAATCAATAATTACACATCTGTAGGAAATTGCACCTATATTTAAATGATGAAAAAAAAGGAGTATTAGGTAAGTTCTAAAACAATCACACCTTTGAGCTTTAAATGAAGTGCTGAGTTTATCCTCAACACTAACCAGCTCACAATATAAGAAGGGGAAAAAATTAAGCACCTCCAAGTTCTTACAGATTGCCTAAAGAGGGTTGCATGTTTCAAAACAAAGCAGCACCTGCACCATTTAGAAGAATAAATTCAACAAGAAGTGGTTATAAATCTATAAATTATAATGCTTTGGGGGTTCATTTATTACGTGAGTAACAGCAAGTGTTTTGGGGACTTGCAGCTGGTGCACTATTTCTAAACAGCATGAGGACCTTTTTCATTCATGACAAAGCCTGAAACCTGAGCCAATATCAATTTATCAATCAGATGAACTTTAATGTTAAACAGTAAAGTTTTACTTCCTCATATGAATTCTTGGCCTGCAGATATAAGTAGCAAACTGTATGTCATCAGGCTTGCCTACAATAAGCAATAACTTTTGGTCAGAAATACTTTAAAAAATTAATTGAGTTTGACCACGTATGTACCCTGGAAGAAAAAAATGGACATGTAAGCTTTGCAAGGTTGTCCTATTACAATCTGATGTCCTGGCACAATCACAATTGTATTAAAATGAGAAAAGTCCCGCTTTGGGGTTCTAACTGCCATATTTGAATTTTAATATGAAGGTATCCCCCAAACATGACCAGAAGGCTAATTCTGATTAAAATTATTATTACCATTAAAATAACCTGCAACTGAGGAGAACGGTTCTACTTATTTTATATATATTACATATATATAAAATACATATGTATTATATACACACACATGACTTTCTTAGTTAAGAATTTAGTAAGTATCGTGAAAAATATCTCCAAGTTACTAAAAAGGGGGAAGATAATGGTTTCTAAAGTTTTGGGTAGGACATCTTATTTCCACATCTTCCAACAGATACGTGCGGTTACTAAACGGGCCTGTAAGAATCAGGTCTCCCTCTGCCTACCAGCTCTGTTCTCCCTTCACCCTTACGCTCACGCTTCCCCAGCTGAATCCACAGCAAATTCACCCCAACCTTCTTTCGGTTCTACACGTACCCCGTGCTCCCAGGCACTCTTCCCCAACAGCAGCCCCAGCTTCCATCCTCCATCAGGTCCTGCTCACTCACCTGTTAGGTTAAGTGCCCCTGGGTATACAGCACCTCTTCACTTCTGACTTTATGAAACTGCTTAGTGATCTGTCTCCCCTGCTGACCAAAAGCCATCTTTTATTGTCTTGCTTAGCGCTGTATCCCCAGACCTTAGCACAGAATTAGCATGGGGCAGAGCTCAATAAATAAATATTGAACATAGGAATGATTTCCCAGTCATTCAGCCAAAATTATCACCTATAACGAAAACATAAACTTTTTAAGGCCAAAGACCATGCCTCGGTTAAAATCCTCAGTGCAGGCCTAGCTTAATCTCGGACACCAAGATGGAACTTGACAAATGACAAAAGATACCTCAATCATTTAACTGATTTTCAATTTTAAAAGGCAACTTTCAGGGCTTTAAGCTACAACTATTAAATTGTACTTGAGATAACTACTTTCTTTATCATATGATTTCAAGCTAGAAAGTATCAAAAATAGAAATTTAACCTAAATTAGAAGTGTTTGTGAGTCACCGGTAGTTTCTGAAACAGTGGTATAATTTAATAAAAAGTATTATTATTCCACAGTGGAGTATTATGCAAGGAACAAAAGGAGTATTTTGAGAGGCAGATCTCAAGACTAGAGTAAGAATTTGGCTACCGGAAGAAAAGGAACACAGATAGAGAGAGAAGTGGTTAGAGATGAGACACGAGTGAGGGGCAGAAGGAGTTCAGGCTCCGATCAGTGAGATGCTGTCCTCACTGGCACTGGGGAAAAGCTGGGCATTTGTTGGATTTGCGGAAGGGAAAACTAGGTGCAGTGCTTCAATAATTTAAGCATGAGAAGCCAAAAGAACATCTGATCTGATGTGTCCTTTAAAAAAAGTTGATAGTAAGAATTCAAAAGAGGTGTCATCAGTAGCAGGCAGTGACAGCTCCAGCACAGATATGATCACTGCTGAGACAGGAGAGCAGGTACACACAGGGAAGGAAGTGTTTTCAGAGGAAACAGAAGGCCAGTTGCAGAGATAAGATGTAAACCAGTCAAAGAAATTCTAGAAGCCAAGATCAAAAAGGGTGCAAAGAGAAAGGGCAGGGTACCCTGGCAAAGACATCTGAATGATCCTTGAGTATAAACTCAGAGCCACAGATTGTAAACAATGAGGCAGAGTAATCTGATCGGTATAGACAACATTAGAAATATGACCTCATTGTTAAAACAAGCTGTTTCCAATCAATTCTGGCACTGTCACCTAACAGGGTTTTGTGAACTGCAAACCTACCTCAAGGGATCCAGCTCCCATCATTTTTTTTTTTTTGCAGATGCTCTTTTGCAATCTGCACAACTGGCCTAGATGTTGAGAAGTGCCTATGCACGTGTTCACATCACTGCAAGCTTCCATTGTCTCAGTTTAAGCTAAATAGATCTCTCTTCCAACAAGTTCCTTATATCCATCATATAACTTCATATTGTTTTATTACTTACCCACAGAGAAGACATTTTATTTTTTAAATCTATTTCATTTAGTTCAATTCTTCCCTATTCTAAGCACTGCAATTTCTATTTTCTGAGTTAAAATATTAATGGCTACTGGTTTGGAAGTTCTTGGGCTGGTGTGAGACAAACGTGTTCTTAATACTGTCCATTTGTAGGATGTTTCTGTGTCCTTTCTTTATTGTAATGAGTTTGCAAGATGACTCCCCGAAGGCAATGGCTCTCTGTGCCTGCCCTATCCCGTTGCAACCCGTCCTCACCTTGCTGTCTGATACCACCTTGGCCCCTTTTCAGCATTACTCAGCATTTTCTCCCACTCCGTATCTATTTCAGATTATTTGCTCTTAGAAGTGTTAGCCTGCATTTCCTTAGGCTGAATCTCACTTACTGTGATGCTTCTAAACCTTTTTAGGTATTTTGGTGATTCTTTTCTTATTTCACTGTTTGAGATGCTTCCCAATTTACTATCATCTGTTCCTTTTTTGCTTTTAGAATCTTAAAGAAAATTAGACAATATACCTTCATGAAGCAGCACTTCATCTTAGTAAGGAGAATGGATTTCTTTAGTAAGAGCTGCAAATCATCAAGTTATCAAGTCAGTAAATCTGAATACTTTACTTATTACATAAACCACACATTCTAAATTGTTTTACTTACTTTAAACAAAAGTTAAAATAATTTTTCAGTAGCATTTATTTTTGTATAATGTGTATACTTAGTTCAATTTCACTCACTCGTTTTTTTTGAGTTGAGATCCTGTCAAGTTAATGATTTAAAAAGAAGCAAAATGAACATTTTTCTTTAAATCTCAAATGCTAAATATACAAGGTGGGGCAAAAGTAGGTTTAAAGTTGTAAGTATATGAAACGGTTTATTCCTTTATTATTTATTAATTATTGTACTATTTTCCATATGGACAACTATAAACCGACTTTTGCCCCATCCTGTATTTAAATTAAAAAATCCAAATATCTTTGGTTCTCCAATAATTGTAACACTGTCATTGGTTTTAATTAAAGTCGCCTTAATTAAACAGCAATGATTATTGTATTTATGAAAGTTATATTTAGTTTTTCCTACTATGCTGTTTCTAACATCTTTTCCTGTGCTCAAAACATATTTTAAAATACAACTTGGCTAGGGAATTTCAGGATTGTTATTTCCTGAATACTGGGATTGTATAAACAAAACTCTTATTTTATATTCTTGTTTATTTAATATGTCTCTAGTTTCTTTTGACAGTGACAACTTAAAAGCATTTAAAAAAATCCAGTCGGCTAAAACTGATCTTATTCAATGCATTTTGAGTTAAATTCTGATCCTAATTATTATAATATGTTTTTGAAGAAAACACATTCTAATCCAACCCAGGTAAGTTAAGAGTTAAACACGTGCAATTCAGAAACGAAATATGGCAAGCCCATGTATGTGGCTCAGTCTTAGCAATGTTTACACAGGGAACCCGGGCCCTGCCTGCACTGCATTATGACCCTTGTCATCGCCTGCCCTGGAGCAGTTACATGTGTGTCTACGTCTCCTATTAAGCCAATCTCTCCTGAAGGGCAGAAGCAATCTGAAACCTTTGTATCTTCCGTGAGGCCTCCCACAGCACAGTGCACAAGACAGCCACACAATAAATGTCTGAGAAGTTCTATCAGAAGAGCAAGATTCTTGGGTTTGCCTTGATATACAAGGCCCGTGAAAAGTGATAGCAAAAGTACCTAAGTGAATAGGGGGTGGAGGAGGGGGTGGTGGTGAGAATATCAGCAAGTAACCCCCAATAAAAATATGTAAATGTCACCTTAACCCCTCACTAATGTACTTGAACTAGAGTAGAGGTGAAGAGAGACAGAGAAAAAGAAGGAAAGGCAGGAGGGAGGGATGGAAGGAGGGAGGGAAGGGAGGGATGAAGGAAAAAGGAACTAATGAAGAAACTTTTCATTCTTCATTCTTTATTCTTAGAAGCTATTGCAAGATGTTAGGTGAGTCTGATTGGAGGTGGCTGCTGCCAGAATGAAGACTAGAAAGTAGATGAAATACAGTTTGGGCAGGACCACCACTGATCCACTCAGTGCATTCTGGGATTAACATTGAAGCTCGGGAAGCTTGGTTATTTTTGTTTGAAAATACTTTCTGAATTAGACACACTGGCATGACACAGCCAATGTAAATCATTTGTTCTCCGGGTGTTGCCACTGCTGAACAATGATAAACAGATCAATAAAGAGTGACCCACTGTGGAGAAAACAGATGCTAAAGCAAGGAACTGCATTTAAGATGGGTTTCTACTTTCTGAATTCTGGCACACCCTTAGTCCCTAATGTCTATGAGTCAGTCTCCTGGTAAACCTGCAATGGATATTCCAAGGGCAAAGTAGTTCAAGTCAATAACTACTTATTGGGCACCCACTGTCTGCAAAGGCACAAGAATGAAAACCAGAGAACAAAGGGTCTGCCATGGAGCTTGAGAAGAAGCAAGGATCAGGGAAGAAGGGAAAGATAAAGGAAAGGCGAGTATACGGAACCCAAGAGAGAAGAGGGATTGGCCAGCATTCTCAGATGTCACAAAGGGTAGACAGCTAAGACTAGAAGAAAAGACGACAAAATTCTTACTGAGTAAATGCAAAGTACTGGGATCAATGAATAAAATAGTGAACTTCTTGAATTTTCCATATTTGGAATAATTCTGTTTTATGAACCTATTCCCTAAGAATAGATTCCAGTTCACTTCATGTTTTTACCGACTTTCCTACCATCCAGACTTGAAATTTCTTCCTCTCCCCTCTGGTAACTAATTCGGTCAGTTACCATGTCCTGTGCTCACACCCCGGTGATGGCAGTCCCTGGCATGGCAGTCCGGGGTGTGTTGCTGCACAAGAGTGCCGCGTCTATGGGGCGGAGTATGTTTATTTTAACAACGTTCCAGTAGATGGCAGTCAAGTGTCTTATTCTAATTAAATAAACACAGTACAACAATTTAACTGAGGTAAAATGTCTTGAAGAAGGGGCACAATGTTAATCCCAGAATGCACTGAGTGGATCAGTGGTGGTCCTGCCCAAACTGTATTTCATCTATTTTCTAGTCTTCATTCTGGCAGCAGCCACCACCAGTCAGACTCACATAACATCTTGCAATAGCTTCCAAATTGATGCCCTAACTTCTACAAAGAAGGAGAAGTCCATCCTGCAAAGATCTGGGGAAAAAAGTCCTAAAGAGGAGTTCCACTGGTATAACTTCTCTTTCCAATGAGCCTTCACTGGCTTGGTCATACTGTTGCTTCACCTTCACATTCAGGGCCCTTTTTACCACGTCCGTAACTGCCCGCATGGTCTAGCCTTTCACCGCTCCCCCAGAAGTGCCCTGCTCCCGGTCCCATCTAATTACTGTCTGCCTCACAGATGTTCTGGCCTTCCCAACTTGCTATCTTTATTCATGTCATTTCCTCTGCCCGGAACTCTCTCCACACTCGGTCTTCCTGCTAGGAGCTCTAAATTACATTCAGTAATATATTTTGGGGAGAGGTTTTGGATGACTAAATACTGTCTTCACTCAGAAAGCATCCAAAAAAAAGTATTTTCCTCCTTGGCTTGGGGTGGCACTCCTGTTTTCTCTTGGTGCACAACAAAAACAATGACTGTTTTTATTATATCTCACAAATTTGTGGGCCAGAAATTTGGACAGTACTGAGCACTTCTGTTCTGTGGTAGCACTGTTGGAGCTGGTTCTGGTGTCGAGTGGGGTGGTCTGGAGGGTCCCCATTCCTCCCTCCGTCACAGACCTTTAAGGTCTCCATTCTTTAAGCCCCAGTTAAATTCTCCTTCTTTAAAGAATCCTTTCCAGGCCCTTCAGTCAGGTTTAATCTCATCACTTCAGATTCTCTAGTACCTTCTTCATTTCAGTACTTTCCTACTCATAATCTTACATTGGGTTTTCATTTATGTAAGGAGTGCAAGAGAGAGAAAGGCAAAGGGAGCAGTGGAATGCTGTGATCCTATAAATTCTCATTTAAGTTTAAAGGACATAGAATGCTCAGTGTGACTGGAATTCATGGAATCAAGGAGAGGGCCTGAGTTCTACATCTGGGCCAATGCCAGATGAGGCTGATCAAACACATGTACACAATATACTTTACATATGTATATAATTATCTTTATTCTAAATTATTGGCATTTGTAATTACTATAGATTCCAGGTAAGATAAACGAAATTGTGGAAGGGAAGTTTTTGTGCCTGGTGTCATTAAGCTTAATGATCATTTCTAATATTGCATATAGTTTTGTCCTCAAACATGTTCAAAATGGAACTTTCTTTTAAAAAATTAAAATCCATATCCTACAGAAAGTACTGAAGAGACACACTAATGTGAATGTGAAATTACACTAATAACGAAATCCAATAATTCAAACTATCCAGTTTAAATAATCTATAAAAAATGCAATTGAGCAACAACATTTATAAAGGATGTAGTTCAATCTTATTATAATGCTGAAAAAACTGAGGCCCAATAAATGTGAATGGACTAAAATGAATTCATTTCCTGTTTAAAAACAAAAACAAAACCAATGCTATAAGAATCTGTGAAGCAAAATGTGTATAGAAATATTGGTGGCAGCGGCAACTATGAGAGAGAGACTGTAAATGTCCATTTCCAGGTCAGGGGATACATAAATTACAAAGTCTTCATGCAAAGAAACACTACATAGCACTAGTTCAAATGAATGAACTAGACATACAAACACCACCATGGATGAATCTAACAAACACAACATTGAATAAAGAAGACTGCAGCAGAAAACGAAGAAAATGACGGCACTCATATAAATTTTGAAACAAGAAAAACAATCCTGCATATAGTTTGGAATGACATAACCACATGGGGTGAAAGCATAAAAAAATGGCACAGGAATGAGCGGCTCCTTCTGTGGGGGAAGAAGCGGTACACAGGTAGCTTCTGTGGTATCCATCCATCCACAATGTTTTATTTCTAAGCTAGTAGTGGTAGGCACATGGGTGCTGGTTATATTATACTTTACAGTGTTTGTAAAGCTCAATTATCATACAATAAGATTTCAAGAACAAAATAATCTGTAAAAACATTTCTTATGCTTTAGTTGAGATATTCACTACAAAAATTCAGCATAGACAGAAACAGAAGTTAGGCAGTCTCCATGTTGAAGAGCAGAACACTGGGGCCGATTGTGTGAAAGAAAGGAAGCGATGAAGTCTCTGCTTCTCAAAATAAGATAACAAACCAAAAACCCCAACTAAGCAAACACATTTAAAAAAATTTTACATAAATCACCCTGCAGATCCTTCTCTACTTTCACAGGTTGATTTTTAAGGCCCCCCACCCCTACCCCACAGCCCCCACTCTGGGTGGACCATAAGGAGATAGGATGAACCACAGTCCAGACCCTGCTCAGCCTCTGGACCTGCGGCAGAGAGAAGCAGCAGCATAACTGAGATTTAGCGAGCACACACTATGTACCAGGCATTGAGAGATTCAAGCTTTATTCGCATTCTCTGAATTTTCTATTTACTCCACACAATGGCACAATGAGATGGGAATTACTATCATGTTCATTTCAGAGAGGCCAAAGGATTTACCAAAGCCACACAGCTAGCAAGTGGTGCACTCAGAATTCTAGACAAAGGCTGGCCCGTAATCAATGTTATTCTGCCTTGCTGTCTATCCAACATTGTAATTGCCAAATATCTGTAAATCAATTCATCTTCAGAAAGAGTTACCTTATTTACATCTGGCTCCAAAACATGTTTAATTACTTTAAAGCAAACATAGGAGCATACTTAAAAGAATAAAAGGGCAATAAATACATACCTATAAGTAATCACTGTAAATATAAATGGCTTAAGTGCTCCAATCAAAAAACATAGGGTAGCTGAAGGAATAAGAAAACAAGTCCCATACATATGAGGTGGACGTCTCCAGAACCCCACCTCAGAATGAAAGATTCACACAGACTAAAAGTAAAGGGATAAAAAAAGGTATTTTATGCAAATGGAAATGAAGAAACAATCTGGGGTAGCAATACTTATATCTGACAAAATAAACTTTAAAACAAAGGTTGTAGTAACAGACAAAAGAGGACACCACATAATAATAAAAAGAACAGTCCAATAAGAGTTACGGTCCAACAAATGTAACCTTTGTAAACATTTATACACCATGTATACACCCAACATAAAAGCTCCTATCCTTCTCAAACTATTCCAAAAAGTTCAAGAGGAGGGAAGTCTCCCAAGTTCATTTTATGAGGCCAGCATTCCCCTAATTCAAAACCAGACAAAGACAGTACAAAAAAGGAGAAAATTATATGCCAATATCCCTGATGAACATAGATGCTAAAATCCTCAACAAAGTATCAGCAAACTGGATCCAGCAATACATAAAGAGATCAGAAACCATAAACAAGTGAGATTTATTCCAGAGATGCAAGGTTGGTATAATATCCACAAGTCAATAAACATGATACACCACATTAAAAAAATGAAGAATAAAAACCCCATAATCATATCAATTAGATACAGAAAAAGCATTTGATAAAGTCCAGCACCCATTTATGATAAACACTCTCAGCAAAGTGGGAATAGAGGGAACATACCACAATGTCATAAAGGCCATACATGACAAGTGCACAGCCAACAGCATATTCAATGGGCAAAAACTGTAAGTGTTTCTTTGAAGATTGGGAACAAGACAGAGAATCTGCTTTCCCTCTCTATTCATATAGTACTAGAAGTCTAGCCACCACAGTCAGACAAGAAGAAATAAAAGGAATCCAAAATGGAAAAGAAGAAATAAAACTGTCATTATTTGCCAATGTCATCATGCTGTACATAGAGACTCTGAAAGATTCCACCAAAAAACCCTACTAGAACTGATAAATTAATTCAGTAAAGTAGCAGGATACAAAAGAAATAGCCAGAAGTCACGTTACATTTTTATATATCAAAAGTAAACTATCAGAAAGAGAAACTAAGAATACTCCCTACAATTTCGTCAAAAAAAATAAAATAAAACACCAAGGAATAAATTTAACCAAGGATGTAAGGTACCTGTACTTGGAAAATTACATGACACTGAAAAAAGAAACTGAAAAAATACAAATGGCTTATTTCACAGAACTAGAACAAATACTCCAAAAATGTATATGGGACCAGAAAAGACCCTGAATAGCCATAGCAATCTTGAGAAAGAAGAACAAAGTTGAAGGAATCACACTACTTGTTATCAAACTATACTACAAGGTCACAGTGATCAAAACAGCATGATTATGGCATAAAAACAGAGATATAGATCAATGGAATAGAATAGCAGCCCAGAAATAAATCCATGCCTCTATGGTCAGTTAATATTTGACAAAAGAGGCAAGAACATATAATGGCGTAAAGATAGTCTATTCAACAAATGGTGTGAGGAAAACTGGACAGATACATGCAAAAAAATGAAGTTAGAGTACCACCTTCTTAAACATCAGAGAAATACAAATTAATAGCACAATGAGCTATCACCTTACACATGTAAGAATTATTATCAATAAATCAACAAACAACAAGTATTGGTGAGGATGTGGAGAAAAGGGAACCCTGGTGTGCTGTTCGTGGGAAAGCAGATGGGTGCAGCCACTGTGGAAAGCAGGATGGAGTTTCCTCAAAAAATTAGAAAGGGAACCACGTTATGTCCCAGTGATTCCAATTCTGCGGATATATCTGAAGAAACCTGAAACAATAATTAGAATATATGCACCCCTTTATTCACTGCAGTGTTATTTACGATAGCCAAGATCTCGAAGCAGCCCAAGTGCCCACCAAAAGGCTTTGCTACGTTTACATAATGGAATGCTACTTGTCCGTAAAAAAAAAAGAAGGAAATCTTATCTTTTGCAACAGCATGAATGGACCCAGAGAGTATTTATGCTAAGTGAAAAAAAGCCAGTCACAGAAAGATAAGTACCATATGATTTCACTTATATGTGGAATCTAAAGAATAAAATAAGCTAACAAACAGCACAGAAACAGACTCATAGATACAGGGAACAGACTGACAGCTGTCAGAGGGGAAGGGTGCTGAGGGGCTGGGTGGAAAAGGTGAAGAAATTAAGCAAAACAACTCACAGACAGAGACAACAGCATGGTGATCACCAGAGGGTAGGTGGCTGGGGCAGGTAGAAGAGGGCAAAGGAGGAATAAATGGTGATGGAAGGAACTTCACTTGTGGTGGTGAACAGAGTACAATATACATACGATGTGTTGTAGAATGGGATACCTGAAACTTACATGATTTTATGAATTAACGTTACCCCAGAAAACTCAATAAAAACTTAAAAGAAACAAACTAGTAACTCATCAGTCGAAGAAAGGCAAAATCCTATTCATTTAAGACAAAAAATGTTAGTACGTATCAGTTTGTCACAAAACAGATCAACACGCAGGTGTTCTATCCAACTGGCCATTTCTTCTGGGATGAGCAGGTACCTCGCGCTGTGGCAGGACCCAAGACTCAGTACCATCGAGGCAAGTGGTCCTCAACCTTCAGTCAAATCACCCACAAACATGAGAGGAATGCTAAGCAGACTATAAATCTAAATATAATTGGGAAAACAGTAGTGTCTAAAAGATAACATAAAGGACTATTTTCTTGATCTTGGGGTAGGGAGAGATCTCTTGCACCAGACCCAGAAAGTGCTAACAAAAATGGGAAAATACTGATCAATTCAACATTAAAGTGAAAAACTTGTTTTATTTTAAAAACATCATTTTTAATTATAAAACCAGTATGTGCTCTAAGGATGCCTGTAAATTGTAGAAAATCACTAAGTAAACATTACCTACAATCCTACCCAAAGATAACCATGATTAATATTGTTGTATTTGTGCTTCCAGCAAATTTTGAATGCAATACTTTTTATTTTATTTATTTAACTACTTATTTTTATTGTTGTTCAATTACAGTTGTCCCACCTTTTCCCTGTTGCTCTCCCCTGCCCTTCCCACCCCCCTCCCCGACTCCCACAGTTAATCCCCACCCCATTGTTCCTGTCACAAACCAACAAACAAGTGCCAGTGAGGGTGTACAGAAAAGGGAACCCTGATATACTGAAATACTTGTTTAAAAAAAAACTTGCTTATCAAAACACACCCTAGTAGAGTGGGAACGCACCCCACAGTGTGGGAAGTCACAGAGATCACTTATACATCAAAGAACAGTGTAACAGGCTTGGGCTGCCAGAGCCCCCCTGCCACAGGGGCGGGGGCTGGGGCGGGGAGAGAGCAGGGTATGAAGACCAGGCTTCCACGGGAAGGGAAAAGTGCAGACGAAGATCCAAGACCGTCTTTAGAACCTTCAATCAGGGCACACTTAAGTCAGCCCAAAGCATTGACTGATTATATAAGCCAATAAATTCCCCTTTTCATTTAAACCAAGATCAGATAAATTGGCTTTTCTGTCGCTTTTTTCATAAACAGTCTCAAATGCCACTCAGTCCCGACCCACTTACTCTTTAATTCTCTACTTCTCTGAACGCGTGGACGAGCTCACTTGTGGTCAGCTCACCAGGCGTGAATCCACCCACCACGTGTCCTCGTCCCCGATTTCATGAAGACCTCAGCCAAAGGCCTGATACCTCCATGTGCCTGGTGTCAACATCCTGTCATTTCTCAATAATCGTCCGCCCTGCTGAGTCCTCCTTCATACTATCTTCATTTTACAGGGTTTACTGCTTCTCTGTCATCACTTCATGTTCCTTTCTTCCTGCCCAGGTCCTCCCTGATTTCCTCAGCCCCCAGCTCCACGCCGCTCTAGCCAACGCTGCTCACTGAAAGCAGCATGGCTCCGTGTTTGTTCGTTTGCTCATCCAGCACATTCATTCAATGGTAAGTGTGTGCCAGACCACACATAGTTACAACTATCACCACGTTGTGCATCACAATCCACTTAGTTGTCAATAATCATAAGTCCTCCAAACTTCTACATACGTGAATGTTAAGTGTCAACGGATCGCGGGAGTCTGCCTGTCACTGGTGTCACTGGCACACTGACATTACAAACACACTGAGCCATGTATACATTTCATTGTTCTACTTTCAAAACTGTTTCTTACTTTGTGCCACTCCAATTAAAAAAGAATTCTTAATATTTTTCTTCAATACTCTTCCTTTGCTTTTAATATGCTGGAAACCATTTTGGAGTTTCCCTGCCAACACAAAAGGCTTTTCCTTAAGCCTGGCATAGGCTGGACTGTAGTGAGAGGCATGGAGAGGAAGAAGACAGATTTTTCTCCTTTTTTGCATAACTGATTAAAAAAATACCAGCAGATGTGAAAGGGAAAATTTAGACTCTAAATTCTGAAATTTAATCTAGCAATAAAGAAGCCCCAAATTCTTAAGACACAGTGCAAGTCAGCTAGCTGCCATAACACCATTTCCTCCTTCAAATGCGCTCTTGATTAGAAAGGCCCTGAAACATTTTTTTCACCCTTTGGTGAACAAGGTTTATTTTACTTCAGTGAGCACTACTGATTTGGAAAATTAGGATTTCTATGCTTTAAAAAGGAGCTAGTGGTGGTCAGATAAGTGAAAAACTAAGTAAGACTACATTTTGTAAATGAAGAGACTTTGCTTCACTGGCACTATTTCTGATGGACTTCTTAAAAAGAATGAAGGACCTGTGTCTAATCCATACATTACAGAGTAATAGGTGAACAAACACCCTACCCTAAACTGAGCAGAGCAGTGAGCGAAAAGACCAGGCCTTAGAGGCCAGGTAAAGACTTGGGATTTTATATCAAGATAGATCTGAAGCCATCGGAGGGTTTTGAACCCAGGAGTGTGTGATGTGATCTCACTTATACTTAAAGTCACTCCAGCATCTGTGAACAAAAAAAAAAAAAAGACTGAACAATTAGAACAAAGTATTTTGCAATGAATAAATGAGTGAGATAAATCTGTAAGTCTCAGGGGAAGAAGATATACAAAACATGTAGTTAAGTTAAAGAGCTAAGATGCAAAATAGTATATGCAGAGTATAATCTTTGTGGGAAAAAGTGTATACACACACACACATGCATGCGCATACATACCAATGCAATGGTTTAGATTTCATGAAACTTACAATTGAAGTAAATTCACATGCCCAAGTTGTTGTAAATATATTTTGAAAAGTCTTCGAATTAATGAGTCGAGTATTCATTTTAAATTTAACTTCATTAAATTTTAATGAAATGTAAATGAAGTTAAAAATTCAGGACCTTAGTCACATTTCAAATGCTCCAAAGCCATGTGTGACTACTGTCTACTTTACTGGACAAAAACAGATCTAAACAACTAGAAAAAGTACACAGGGAAGATAGAACCTGTCTTCTTCTGGGGCTTAGAAATAAGGGCGAGGGAGGGATCTCCTACTTCTCACATCATGCCTTCTGGGATATTTGCCATTATCATAAACACATTTTTTCACATTCAAAACTATTAACTACAGACAGGTTGTGTGATCTGAAGTCTTTACAACTTTTACGGCCCTTTCAAGAAGAATACAATATTATGAATGCAAAATTATATGATAAAGTGAAAATATATTTAGGATAAAAAGTATCCAAATTTACAAATTTTTACCACTTCAAAATACCACAAGCTTTTTAAAATCCAGAAAATTACCACCTTATTTTTATTATTTAATCATCTGGCAAACCTCTATAGTAGTTTTTTCATAAAATTTTTGACTGCAATTTTAACAATGACAATTTTATAAAATAATTTCCCTTATATAAAATTGAAGAATAATTTGCTATTTCTTATAATCATGATATAGAAACATGATATTAAAACATATAGAAATCTATGTTCAGGAAGGTTTATTTTAACATCACAACTCATGTGAGGTCAATTTTTAGGATCAATGCCAAATTTGGGAAAACTTCCATAAAGTTTTTTTCATATATGAGCTGCAAAATTTCAGGGCATTTCAGTTTCTTATGTGGTGACTAATACCAAGTACTCTTTTAATTAAGGACACTCATTTACTATAAAGCTCATTGTAGTCACATGTTTATGGAGTTCTGCGTTATCTTCCTCCATATCAGTGTTTTAAGAAGCACAACTCTTTTCCCAATATATTCATATGACTCGCTCCTCTTTATTAACTAGATTTTCAAACCATTGAGCCTATTTATTACTTCTATTAGAAATGTATCTCTTCTCTTCAAATGAATTACTGCTTTTCACAATAGTTTTTGTCATCAATATATTTCTATTTATTTCATCATTCATCTTTCTTTAGTTTTATGTTCTATTATCTGAAATTTCTTAGTTCTTTAATAAACAAAGGTATAGGTAAAGAAAAAAGAGGTAACTCTTCATATATGTCTAAATGAGGAATCTATAATTTCTCAGTTGGTTTATTGAAGTATTCCCAAAACATCTTTCAAACTGCAGTTCAAGTTGCATATTCCCAGTGCAATTTCCCTCCAGCCAGACCTGAAAATGCCTGTAATCACTCCCAAGCAATCCAACCTGTGAGGACTTGCAATGGAAGGAGGGTCAGGGTAGAAAAGAGACAGCAGTCTCAACCGCTTGTGGTGGAAACATCTTAAAATTCTTCAAATTTGGCAAAACCACACGGCCACGTGAATACATAGCTGGAGATCTTTCCAGGGCCTTGGAGGGGGCCTATGTTAGGCAGGGGCCCTGAAACCTAAATCCCAGTAAATTAACTCCTGGTAAACTACTCTGATTACAGGTAAACAGAGTAGTTAGAAGATCCAGCTTAAGCCAAAGGGCCTTAGCCCTACCCCCTAGGGATCTGGGCAGTTCTCCCCAGCCTGCACTTCCACACAACATATTCAATTTCAGGCTGCAGTATACTTTTAGGAAGCCTTACTGTAAACCCCAACTTAATTTTCCATGCTGGACAACTAGAATTGCCAACACTGAGATTTATACAAATTGAAATCTTAATTAACCAAAAATTTCTAGCTCTTTTTCAGAAACATCTTCAGTTTCAGTTTCACCAATCCCTTGTTTGGAGTGATGAGTCTAGCCTCACTCTCCTAAAACTCTGGAAACATCGGCCCTATTTTAACATAACTCTAAAAGTCTCATTTACCCCACAAGTCCATAAAAAGTATCTCTCATTGGTAACATACGGGCTACAGCCATGATACATATAACTGGGGGAGAACTGTCATCAGAGAGCTCAATACTTCAGTAGTCTAAGCACTACAATTGGTGGTACAGTGCAGGAAACAATAATGATGACATCATGTTTGCTCTGTGCAGCTGTATGCACAAAGGGAAGCCTGAACAGCATCTCTAAAGTAGGAGTCCCACTCTGGCTACTGTGGCTCAGTGGATTGAGCACCGGAATGAGAACCAAAGGGTTTCTGGTTCGATTCCCAGTCAGGGCACATGCCTGGTTTGTGGGCCAGGTCCCCAGTAGGGGGCGCTCAAGAGGCAACCACACATTGATGTTTCTCTCCCTCTCTTTCTCCCTCCCTACCCCTCTCTAAAAATAAATACATAAAATATTTAAAGTAGGAGTCCCAACTGGCATTTAAGACAATTAAAGCTGTTTTCAGTTCTTCTTCACAATTCATCTTTTATTTTTAACATCAAGGATTTCAGTCTTATCAGGGTCATTACTTTCTACTAAATACAGGGGTGGGCAGAGTAGATTTACAGTTGTGAGTACATGAAATACAGAGTTTATTTGTGTATTATTATTTATTATTGTATTGCTTATTACGAACCGCAAACTTCTGCCCACCCCTGTGTTTCATTTGCTATCGCCATTTACCCTCTAATACTTATCAGTCCATCAAAAGGTTCAAACAATTACTGTCTTCACCAAGTTCCATTAAATCTGAAAAATACAGACAGTTCCGAGCACAAATTCTGGAGCCAAACTGACTGGGCTCAAATCCCAACTCTGTCACTGTGATTTTGGGCATCATATAACCTCTTGGTGCCTCAGTTATCTGACCTGTGAAATAGGGATAAAATGATACCTATCTCTCCGGGAATGCTGTGAAAATGAAAAGAATTCATATTCATAAATACTGAGAGCAGCACCTGACACACACTCGTGCTATATGCACATCTGTTAAATATAAGAAAAATATGCATCCATATGTAATATATCACTCTGGGGAGTGATCAGAGAAGCTAAAGTCAAAATACTCAAACTAATGAGTTGTTTTACCATTATATTTTCTGCCATGTTGTAAATTCCAAACCGCTAAAACAGTTAACTCAAATTTAAAAGCATAAACACTTTCTGGGCCAAATAAACAATTTGTGCATTATTAACACCTGTCTTTCTCTGATCATGAGGCTGTCAGACACCGACAAGCAGCTTGATCTAGTGGAGTCCGAGAAATGTAAAATGGACTCGACCTGGGCAGCTTTAGGCACATACTCCATTTCTCAGAACCTCAGTTTCCATCCTTAGGCAAATGGATATAATACTATCTGAACTTCTTCAGATACCTGCTAACAATAACACCATATGAAACACACATAAAGAGGCACTATTATGTGGCCTGGCATCTAGGAGATACTCAATAAACAGTCATTATTATAGCAATTGACATTACCCTTCTATTCTGTTACTATTGCTCTCTAGATATTACAGTATATATTAAGGATCATTGCCCCTCACCATTCTAGCAGTGTAATTAAGAAAATCTATCTTCCCCATTCACTTTCGTTAAGATTGTCAAACACAATCAAGGCCTGACCTTGTCCTGCGCTAAGACTGAGCAACGTTGGTGAAAGAGATCCTTCATGGATACGTGTGAGTGTGAACGCGGCACACAAGGTCCTTTCATTAGTACTTAATGCTAGGAAAGTTTTTACATCATTTAGATAAACTATCACAGAAAAGAACAATTATGTCTTAGATGTTTTCTGCGTATCAGTTTCAGTTTATACCAACTTTTGTGAGAGCTTGCAAAAATCTTAACATATACTACTTTATGAACCTTTTCATCCTATCTGCGTATTAGATCTCAGCAAATATCAATGCCCAGTTTTATTTTAGAAAAATATAAGACTAAAGATTTATGACTTGCTCTCCTAAACATACCAAGAAGGGAATTCACATAATTTCTCACTATTTCTGGAGGAAGCCCTTGCCACCAGTACTGTGAATGCTATAAAATCAAATATCAGAGGCTCAAATTGCTAAATATTCTATAAGCAAGGAAAAATATGCTTACCTACTCCCATTCCTGGAAAATGCATTAACTAATGTCCCTCAAATATTTTTCCTTGGATTAAATGGAAACAGTTCAAACCCCAAGAAGACACACAGCTTTAAATTGGAATGTTGGCTGTTGGGGTGCGCCATGCATTGCTGGAAAGTAATTAACCATACCATATCCTCCCTTAAGTGAGATTAGAAAAGCCCAGAAAAGAATCCTTCAAGGAAAGACTGTCAAAACTCTTTAAATTAATTAGTACATTAAATTTCACCAAATTTATTGTGGAATTGCTAGGCATTCATTTTAACTTCAAAGAAAGAGTAACTGATCAACTGAATTTACCTTGGAACCCCACATAATTTTTCTTCAAATCTTCTGTAAAATACCAATACCCAGGATGGAAAAGCTACAGGCTATAACTTTCCAATGCACCAACAAGGGACATTTTTGAAAAAAGAAAAAACGGCAAATAGCAAATAGAGAAATGAACGCAATCGCGTTGGTCTGGGTGCGGAGGAGCCCAGGGTAAAGGAAAAGCCTGTGTGATGGGATGTCTCCAGCACAGCACAGTGGTAAAAGGGGCCGTAAAACGGGACCTTAGCAGTGTGGGAAGTTTGGTGGTTCTACGGCTTTCTGATGACCACACCTGGCTCCAGGCTATAGAGCTGAATCCCAAAGTATTATTATGACCAATATATTGTTTTCCCAAGGCTTTTCCTTCTAACGATAACAAAAGAAATTTCTATTTGTAAATTAAAATGTATTTCTAGTCTCAAAAGAACAGCATGATATCCAGTATTTAAAAAGCTATGAAAAGATAATAGATATTTCACAAAACTTGGTAAATGGATAAATTGCAATATGAGTATATATTAACACCTCACCACAGCAAAATGTTGATTAGTTTCCTCTACATGTAAATCCAAGGCAAAAATAAGTCCTATCTCACTCTGCTTCCCTCAAAAACTACAGCAGCTCCAATAACCAGAATAACTTAACTAACATCCTGCTCTGGGAGTGGTTATCTGGTCTGTAGCAGCAACTATTCAAAATATCATTGTTCATTTCATAAATTTCTATGAATCTCTATTCTATAAATATGTACAGGATTTATCATCTATTTCCAGCCATGGACAGAATTTGGTTTAAGGAATTTTGGCATCATTTAACTTTATGACCTAAATAAATACATAGTAAAATATAAATTAAAATTTTAATATAATGTATAAAATAAAGCATAATGTATACAATAAAACATGGAATGCTTTATTAGATGATTATACCTTGCTTTTCTGTTTTGGAGGGTGGGGGCCCAGAAACAGCATATTCACTAATAATTTAATGGTTGAGATTGAATTCCTGTACTGTCCCCTAAAAACACAGACAAACCTTCCCTTTCCTTTAAAGAAAAATATACGTTAAACTGAAAATAATGAAGACCTAGTTTCCATTATACAGAGAAGCACAGCAACTCAGCAAGCAACAAGGACAGTTTCCCATTTCCCACAACCTTGACCTCGTGGGCTCAGCGCTGGAGATGAAAGGACCCGAAACCTCCCTCTCTGCTGTTTTGAGTCACTACCCTGGCAGCCTTTCTGGCAGTTTCAATTGGTTAAAGGGCTTATTATTTCTTGGCAAAAACATATTTCATAATTGCTAAGAATCACAATAACCTAAGATCTGAAGCTTCCTAAGTCTCACTGTGGAGCAGTAGAAAGAAAACCTTCCTCTACTTTACTACCTGGTGACCTTTATCAACTCACTGGGTATCTCTGAGACTCTTTTTCTTCATCCACAAACCAGGTTAAAAGCATTTGCCCTGCCTTTTTGTAGGGACTTCTAAAAAAGACTGAATAAAGTAGCATGCACAAAATGCTCTCTAAGGCAGAATGTGTTCGACAGAGCAGTATTAATATTAGTAGCAAAAATAATAGTAATTATTAATGACATAAAATGCGCTGAAATATTCTTGGGCTCTCTAGGACTCCCTAGTTTTAAGAGTTTTAAGAATTATAAAAGGGAAAGAGTGAGTGACTTTTCCAGGAAGCAACTTAACTCTAAAAATGTGAGGTCTGTCCTGAAAAAGTCCAGCCATTGTTAGTTAATATGAGAACAGTTTGCAAGACATTGATATAACCTGGCAGCCAAGGAGAGTGGACTAGAATGTGCATGTGTGAACAATGATGACCTCATTGTACTAGTCAGTGGGGGCGGTAGAAGCCACTGAGTGAGCATGTGTACTGTGTGGCTATCGCACTCAAAATGACTGAGCGAGTCAAGCAACAAATCTGCATCAAATTTTGTTCCTCCATAGAAACTATTTGGATGATTCAGGAGGCCACGGCTATGGGCAACTGGTGATTGGCAGCTTCATCATGACAACTCGTGGGCTCATGCATCACACCTCCTGCAGGTTTTTGGGGAAATATCAAATGACTCAGGTGACTCAGCACCCCCTACAGCCCAGATTTGGTGCCCTGTGATTTCTGGCTTTTCCCAAAACTAAAATCACCTCTGGAAGGGAAGAGATTTCAAACGGTTGATAAGATGCAGGAAAATATGATACTGCAGCTGTTGGTGATTGGGAGAACTGTGTTAGGTCCCAAAGTGCCTACTTCGAGGGGGGATGAACCATCGTTGTCCTACGTACAATGTTTCTTGTATTTTGTATCTTCTTCAATAAATGCCTCTATTTTTCATGTTACATGGCTGGATAGTCTCTGAACACACATCTTCTGAGCAAAACCAGGACAGAGCTGTCCCCTGCCCTAGGACAGACATCAACAAATCACTACACAATACGGCCTTTTCTCACCACGGCAACTCCAAAACAGTAACAGGATTGATCAACTCCTTTCAACTCTGTTATTTTGGGAAAAAGACTTCATAGCTAATGAAGGTATCTCATGACTATTTTTCACTTTGAACCTGAAGCCTACTTTGCCTACTTAACAATCAACATCATTTGTAATGAGCTATATTAAATATCTAAAATTAACATGGCAATAACTTTCAGGAACAACTAATGCATACGCACTCTACTTTTAAAAGGAATGTAAACACATTTTTAAATTCTGTTGTATCTATAGTATCTCCTTAATACCAGGAGATAGCAATAAAGAGGAGGGATTCTTTGTGTAAATTGCACCAAAATAATGAGACACTTCCACGTTTGTGTTTGAAGTTCTTTAAACAAGGTGGCCTTTTCAGCGAGTCGAGATAAAGGTTTTGAAACATTTTAGGGACACAGCATTTGGCTGGCATACTGCCACCTTCCACACCAGATAATTTTGGTTGCTGCTGTTTGTCTCATATGTTTTTTATTCTCCCTCTAGGGAAGTCGAAGCCTTTTCACTCGCAGGCAAATTTTACTGCAGCTCTGGAAACTGCTTTACAAGGTGATAAGCATTCACAAGAGGCTTTCATTAGGTCAGTAGCTAAAGCAAAAACTACGTGCACATATTTAGACAACATGTGTGAAGTGGAAAACTTTAAACATGTGAGAGTTCCAAGTTTAGTCTACTAACACTGCGTACTCCATGAAAAATCTGGAGCTAGAAGAAATGAACATGCTAAAGAGCCTAAAATACAATTGAACTTGAGGATTTTCTTTGCTTTCAATTCAACATAACCGCTTGTTTCCTTACCTATGTCAGCCCCTGCATCTGCTAACCACTGCTGTCTGATTCTGCCCCGAGTGTGTTTCCTTCTAACACTTTTCCAAAAGGTTTGGTGAAATTGGAACGGAAACCCTTGGCTTTTCATTTTTCTTCCATTCAGTTCCATGAGTAGCATCCCAAAGTTAATGGTCTGAACCCTATGGTACACATAATATATGAGGACAACTAAGTATTCAAATATGAGACTATGAGTTAAGACAAAATTAAGGTGTCTTAACTAATTAGAGAAAGAAAAGATCATCGATTATCAGAAAGGCACCAATCATGAGGCGCCTTAAGGGAGGCCTAAATGCCAGATAAGATTTGGGTAAATGGAGAGCAACAGCATGGGAAATGAAAAAAAATAATGACCCAACATGAGTAGCTTCCAGAGCCCAGAGAAGCTGAGCAAAGAGCTCTGATCAGGGACAGTGGAAAACATAGGGAAGAAGATCATTTGTTGGAAATCACTCCACTAGACTGGATTTTACACACCATTGAGTAAAATATACTCAGTGATACTCCACTCTCCTTCAACTATTTGCAAGTTTATATCATAAATCTAACAAAATTAAATCTCCTAGGTTTGTAAAGACACGGTGCTTTTCCCAACAGTATAGCTTTTTCTGACCTGTCCACTAGATTATAAGCTTACCGAGAATGGGTGCATCATGGACTCCCAGGAGTTGGTCCCAGGGTCGAGTACATTATCAGGCACCAAAATAAACGCTTCCAGCACGCGGCAGCGCACAGCGCAGGTTTAGGAAATGGACTTTGTTGGCACCGAGGAATGGAAGTTAAGCCTTCCTCTTTGTCACTGATATGCATATCCTATAAGGAGTTCAGAGTTTACCCAAATGAAGTCGCAATGTAATTAGAAATCAGAGAGAAGAAGCAATCGAATCTCAAAAAGAAAGTTTTATGAAAGACAGCCTACAGAACGGGGAAAATCTTTACAAATCATTATTTGGTAAGAGACTTGTATCCAGAATATATAAAGAACTCTTAGAGCTCAATAATAAAAATACAAATACCCAATTTAAGAATAAGCAAAGATTCTGAATAGACATTTATCCACTGAAAATATACAAGTGGCCAATAAACACATAAAAAGATGCTCAACATCATTAGCCACCAGGTCAATGCAAATCAAAACGACCATAGATACCACTTCACATCCACTAGGATGCCTACAATGTAAAAGACAGTAACAACTGGTATTGGCCAGAATGTGGAGAAACTGGAACTTCCACACACCACCAGTAGGATTGTAAAATGGGCCAGCTCCTTTGAAAAACAGTCTGACAATTCCTCAAATGCTTAAACATAGTTACCATATGACCCAGCCATTCCATTCCAAGGTATATACCAAAGAGAAATAAAAACATGTCTACACAAAAACCTGTATGCAAATATTCAGAGCAGCATTATTTATAAGAGCCAAATTGTGGAAACAACCCAAATGTCTGTCCATCACTGAAGAACAAATAAATAAAACATGGTATAGTTGTACAACAGAATATTACTCAGCAATAAAAGGAATGGAGAAATGATACATGTTCCAACATGCATAGACTTTGAAAATATAAAATAGAAGAAGCCAGCTACAAAATGTCACATATTGCATGGTTTCATTTATAGGAAATGTTCAGAATAGGCAAATCCATAGAGACAGGAAGCTGGGGGAAAATGGAAAGTGATTGCTAAAGGTATAGAGTTTCTTTTCTTTTTCCCCTTTTTCTTTTTAATCCTCACCCAAGAGAGAGAGGGAGAGAAACACTGATGGGTTGCCGCTCGCACATACCCCAGCTGGGGCCGAACTTGCAACCCAGGCGTGTGCCCTGACTGGGAATGAACCTGCTACCCTTTGGTTGATGGTACGATGCTCCAACCAACTGAGCCACACTGGCCAGGGCCAGAGTTCCTTTTGAGATGATGAAAACGTTCTAGAATTGATTGAGGTAATGGTCATACAACTCTGGTTATGTTTAAAAGCCAGTGAATTACACACTTCAATCTAATGGTATTGTATGTGAATTATATCTCAATAAAATTTCTATCTTAAAAATATAGTTTCTCTTTGAGGTGATGAAAAAGTT
The DNA here is from genome assembly GCA_004027735.1 of Carollia perspicillata. Taxonomy (NCBI): domain Eukaryota; kingdom Metazoa; phylum Chordata; class Mammalia; order Chiroptera; family Phyllostomidae; genus Carollia; species Carollia perspicillata. Next base: position 27,566 of record PVKM010010343.1, read on the forward strand.
TTGGAAATAGAGAATGATGATGATTCACATCATTGCCAATGTCATTAGTCCACTAAATTGTACTTAAATTGTACTTTAAAGTGCTTAAAATTGATTTTTTTGTAAATAAAAAATTTAAAAATCAGTGCAGAATGGAAAAAAATTAACTTATTTCACCCAATTTTAATTATTAGTAAATTCTTTCCCTAATAGACTCACATTGTCCAAAATAGGAAAATCCCAGATCTAAAAGATTTTAAAAGGCCATACATATATAGGGGGAGAGTATTAATATGATTTTGGAAAGTTTATTGAAATAAATCAACCAGAATAACATTAAAAAACCTGTAAAGAATATAAAAAACAAATGCTATTGACCATTGTTTTCAATTTTATAAAATACAAATTTCCTATTTGTGGCTCTTCAACTTGCCTTAACACTGTTTTCGACAGGTGACGTTTGTTAACTGCTTCGCTATTTCCTGTTGTAAGGAAATTAATTGACTGTTGCAATTAGGTTTTAACAAATAGCATTTCCACTCTCCTTTGCTAATTACGCTGGGCCTGGATTTTGCGTAACACTTCACACTACATTTATTCTCCTACTTTGATTTTAGAGCAACTTATTTGTAAGAACGTGAATTTGTGTACACTTCATTTTGAGTCACTGAACCAAATCTGATTGTGTTGCTTCTAAACCAATTCTGGACAAATACTTAAACTGAAATGCACATTGATGTGAATAAACTAAAAATAAGATAATACTTAAATGTATTGCATCTCTTTCAGGTCTCAACATGAACGTAAACACACACACGCACACACAGGCCAAGGAAAAACACCCTACTGCGTGGAACGCAGACCTCGTGTGCTTTATAATAACCACTTTTCTAGAAGTCTTCTCTAATACACTGAGAATTATTACTTTAATATGAATTCATTAGAATGTACAGCACTTTGACGGGTTTAAAGCAAGTCTATTATGGCAGAAACAGGAGTAAATATTCCACCACAGCTATTTTATGTAAAATAAAGCATTACTATTAGAAGCCACAAAAATTTAAATGTCAAACAACAGTAACTTTCTCATCAATCATCTTTTAGATAAATGAATACAGAATTTCAAATCTGTGATTATTCATATTAATTTTCAACTGACAATCAAGGAAATCACATCATCTGAAAATTTTGGTTCAAGTGTTAGGCTCATTAATTAATAGAATTAATCCTTCTAAAAGTTGTTAACTTGGAAAAGGCACCTTGGGAAGCTGAATGAGAAATACTAACATAAATTATCCCTTAATAAAATATAAATGATATTGTGTATGATGAAATCAGTTTCTGTGATGAAAAATATATATAATCTTTTAAAATAAAAATAATTACTGATGAACATTAGGTGCAAGGACTAGGAGACACCAGAAACTATATTTTAAATAAAATTAAAATACATATATATTTATTAAGTGCACACTTTATAAAAGATATTTTCCTTAAGCATTTTGCCTACTTAATTTCATTAAATCTTCACAAAAAAATTTCTAAGGTAGGTTTTCATTACATACAGGCACTTCATACATGCGGAAATTTGAGGATGAAGGGATTCTGCAGCCTGTGCAAATTTTCTGAAGTATTAGACCTGAGACTGAATCCAAATCCATGCTCTCTCCATTTTATTATTCTTCCAATAGGAAACATTCCATCATTTAGCAAGAAAATTCAGCCACGTGAGCTATTACAAATGTAAAAGGGCTGAGGAATACAGACATATTCCTAAGATTTGATTGGTTCGGGGGGAATACAGACATATTCTTGACATCTGATTGGCTCAGATTACCCAACCAGAAAGGAGAAATAAAACACTTATACACAGCAATTCCTACCTTTCCAAGTTGTGAGATCCCAGAACAAATGCACAATCAAAAGTAAACTAAATGCAACCTTAATATTTATATTTCTTAAAATTCTACTAATCCAAACAGCAGAGGCAACTTAGAAAAAATCAGGCCGTATAAAAATCGTGTCTACTTGCACTCCGCATGTTGGATATTTATTATCCACTGTGTATGCATTTAGTATGTGTGTTCAAACACCTTTTTAGTACTTGTATATTAAGGAAAATTAGTCTAAAAGAGAGTTTGCCCAAGGTTATATCACTGGTTAACTTAAATTAGAGTGTATTTTGTTTTTTGGATACCAATACACAAAAAGGCATTGTCTAGGAAAGAAAGATGTATACACACATATAATTTTAAAAGTAATGCAAGCTTATACGACACAAGAGTGGGTCTAATTCTTACTGAAAAACTTCTTTGAACTTTCATAGCATTCATTCTCATCAATACTTTCCTCTTGACTCATTAGCTGTTCTCTGTCGGTCTCTTTTGTGAGCTTCTCAATACACAAGCTAATCAAGCTCTAAATTTTAGAGCTTCCCTGGGTTAGGTCCTGGGTTCCCCGTGTTCACCTTCCCTCCCTAGGTGATCACATCCATTCACAAAGATGGAAATACCATCTGTATTCTAATAATCCCCAAATTTATACTATAAACTCACACATCTGCTAAACACCTCCACCAGAACATAAAAGTTACTTCATCCAAAAACTAAACTCTTGATCTTCCCACCAAACTTGCTCCTTTCTAGACTTCTGCATCCTCCATCCTGTGGCTCATGCCACCAGACACTGAGAATAATTCCAGGTTATACTCTTGTCCCCATATTTAATCTGTCATCCAGTCCCCAGATACTCATATACACAAAATGTGTTCACTTCTCTCCATTTCTCCTGTGACGAGCCTAGTCCACATCAGCACTACCGCTCAGCCGGACTATTTATTGTTGCTTTAGGCCACTTCCTACCCATTCTCCTTTTCACCAACCAGTGAGATATCTGCGAGAAAACAAAAAAACAGATACTAGAACTCCTCTGCTTAAAAATCCTTCAATAATTTCTCCTTGTACTTTGGAACAAAACTCAAAATAGCAAGTCTTGCATGTTCTGACCCGCGCGTTCTCCAGCTTCATCCACATTCTTTGCTTCCCCTCTCTGTACCTGAGCAGCAGTACTGGCTTTCTCTTACTTCTCCCAGTAAGCCAAAATCCTGACTGCCTCCGGACTTTTGCACATGCCGGTTCCTCTACCTGGAACATCTTCCTCCACTTATGCCTAGCTACCTGATTCATCCCCTCAAGTTTCAGTTCAAATACAACCTCCTTGAAGAGGCCTCCCTAAACTGCCCCTGCCAATTAAATTAGTTCCCTCTTGTAAATTCTCTCTCATAGCAACCTTTTCTTTCAAATCACTCATTACAATTTGAAAGTAAATATACACATATATATACACACACACGTGTTAAATGCCTGGCTCTCCCACTAGATTGTAAAATTTATAGACAAGGATCATGTCCCTGCATCATCAAGGCTTTGCATAGCATCTGGCTCAGAATGTGTACTTTATAAATCTTTGCTGAATTACTTATTTAGGGAAAAGTCCCCTTCTCCAGCCCCTGCTTCCAGGCCCTGAAAAAAATAGTGTAACTGTTTTTCTTTCATATTTCCAGATATGGAAGTATATGTTTAAAAGAGAAAGACTTCACACATGAACATATTTTAGTATGTCTTCCTAATACAAGTTTTTACATTTGAATTAAATCTAACAAAATAGTTTTAAAAGAAAGACAATTAAACAGAAGAACAATGTAGCTAATAATTAAAATATAGGAAAAACTGTTGAGAATTTGTCTACAAAGGAAACATTACACAGAAAGAGGCCATTACCAGGTACACCCTCAACACATCAGTAACTATTTGCTGAGCATCTATCATGGACCAGGTCCTGCGCTACACAAGGAGCTGCCTCACGTCGACAACAGCATTTTATCACTATGATTGAGTTTTCAGAGACAGGTGGTGAGAAAGTTTTCTTCAATAAAGCCATAATGATAAAATGGTTAATTTTATTACATCAAAATTAAAACATTTGATTTAGGAGTAGAAAAGTAACTTTATTTCATCATTTCATAAAGGTGTTAAAATTTGTAATGTTAATTTAAAGCCTTAGATGTAATAGTCCCATTTTCAGATGGAAGAGAAATGCAGGTTTTGCTCAGTACTTATCGTATCACTTGCAGTTAACTGAAAAGTCCACGACTGTTTTTCAGTAAGCCAATGGTTTCACAACTATTCAAGTTAATATTGGCTCAATAAGCATAGAGGACCTCAACCAACATTCTGTTTTAATACATAGCATTAAAAGTGTTTTTTTCTAAACAGCAAAAAACCTTACTTTACTTTTTCCGTGCACTTAAAAGGAATTCGAAGTTCTCCTAGTAAGTTCAACACCTGGGGAAACTTCATTAAGTGCTATTATTCCCTGAAATTACTGCTTCATCGAGCAAAACAGGGGCTTTAAAACCTGAAGAGGTTAATAATGTGTACTATTGCTCAGGAACTCAAAGTGGCTCTGGGAGATGCTGCCCTGCCATTAGCTTAATTAATGTTTCCACCAAGTGAATGGAGTGCAAAAAAAAAAAAATTAGTCTTAAAAGCTAGAGTTTAATGAGGATTTACAGAAACAATGAATTCTTGATTTCGGTATCAGGTGAGGAAGACCTGAAGCATATTTCTGCTCTCAAATTGTCTTTAATTTTGGTAGTTACATGTCAAGACATAAATGGATGCTGGATAAGGTCCAAAGAAAATAAAATGATTAAGGAATCTAGTGATTGCTACCGGTGGTAAACTATTATCTTTTTAAGGTTGTTATTACAAAGGATAGTCATGAATCCATTGAGGTAGATGCAAAAAATAAAAATAAATAATACAGGTTTGGACCAAATGGAATTTTTTTGTTTGTTTCGTATTAAACTTTGCTACTGAGCAGTTTTCAAATGAAAGTTTTAGCCTGCTGCTCAGAATTTCAAATCTGCCTCATGCCTTAAAAGTAGCTGAAATTCCAGGTTTCAAGAACTTTTAATAATTATGCTCCTATTTAACGGAAGGGAGTTCACCGTACAGTAATTAGATGCTTTTAACAGTCCTGGCTTATTTAACTGCGCTCCTATTTTCCCCAGTGACACAGGACCTACGAATCTTATTCATTTCTCTTCAGTAAAGTCCTCTTAATCTTCCTGTGCTCCCCTATGTAGAGACAAATATATAGAATCTGAATGTCTTTATAAGTTTCTCTAACTAACCGATGGCAAACTGGCTCATTTCTCTCTCTCCTCTCTCTCTCTCTCTCTCTCTCTCTCTCTCTCTCTCTTCTTTCTCTCTCTCTCTCTCTCCCTTTTTAAAAAACTTATTAGAGAGAGGAAGGGAGAGAGAGAAACATCAATTTGCTGTTCCAATTATTCATGCATTCACTGGTTGATTCTTTTATGGGCTCTGACCAGGGATCAAACCTGCAACCATGGCGTATCAGGATGACACTAACCAATTAAGCCACAGTCAGGGCAAGCTGGGTCATTTCTTCTACTCTTCATGAGTTCATCATCATTCCAAATATTTATAAATCCTATAATTTCTCTGAAGATCATGAAATATCTTGATTAGTATAAATTCAATTTTCATTTTTTATACACATTATTTCAAGAAATTCTAAGTGCTTTTAACCCCAATATAAATTTCCAGATTTTCTAAAGTTATTGCTTCATTTGCCATGTCATTAGGAATGCCAATCAGTTTTCTTCAGAAAAAGTAGATCTTGGAGAATTTAAGTTTTTAAAATATTTGTGATCATTTTTAGACAGCAAGGTTGTGGAGGTTAAAATCATACCGCACAAGAGTAAGTAATCAATTACTCCAAAGAAATGCTCATTGAGCTACTGATGCTTGTTACAAAGAACTGTTTTACAGTTGACCCTTGAACAATGCCAGGGTTCAGTTAGGAGCACCAACCCCCATGTAGTCGAAAATCAGTGGACAACCTTTGACTCCCCCAAAACTTAACTACAGTCATTCTGGTACCCCTGGATGAGGGCTTCCAGGTCCCCCGACCCCCTGGGAACCAAAATCTGTGGATCTTTAGTCCTTGTAAAAACTGGCATAGGACAGTGCACACAGTCAACCCTCTGCATCCACGGATTCCCAACCTCCAATCTAAAACACTGTTCACAACCAGAGGTTGGCTGAAATCTACAGATATGAAACCCAGAGGGAGTATGGAGGGCTGACTATAAATTTATGGGGGAAAATCCACATATAAGTAGATCTGCGCAGTTCAAACTCGTCCTGTTCAAGAGTCAACTATATTTTGTTGCACACTACATGAAAAGGGCGGTTGTTAGGAATGGGAAAGAATACCTCCTAATCTCACCTGGGATTACAGGAAGTTCCTGATAACGTGGTGAATTTCACAAGGACCAGGTGAGGCAAAGATACTGAGATAAGGATGGACTAAGTGATTAAACCTCAAACGCCTGGTGATGGCCACCGTTCCTTACTAAGTATTTATATGGTCCCATCTGTGACCTGTCAGATTAAAATTTGATATTTTAACAAACTGCTAACTGCCTCCTTTAAAAATACACTAACCCAGGCTACCTAAGGTATACTTATGTCACAATTAAGCAACCTGAAATATTTTATTTTAGAAGTTTATAATTTGTTCAGATATTGTGCCTAAGTAAAGGTGCTGAAAAGTAAAAATAATTTCTTACCCTTTTCCCTAAAATTTCTGCCAGTTCTTTCAGGAACCTAAACCACAGGATTTCATCCGCTACACCCTCCCTTTTTCATTTCCTTCTCCCATTATCTATCTCACCTGGGAGCACTGACCCTGGAACCAATGGTGTCACCACCCCCGGCTACAGTCTACTGTATTTTGTCGTGTACAATGCCCTCCCGTGTACAGTGCGCACCCACGTTTTTGGCCCAAACTCTCAGGGAAAAAAATCTTTGATTTTATTTTTAATTAATTAATTAATTAATTTTTATTTAGAAACAAAACCAATTATTGTATTCCAGGGTACTATATTGCATATGAATATTGTGATTGCTTTCTAGAGTTACACTCTTAACACATAAGCATAAATAAAAGAATTAAAAACATTTATATAGCCACAGAATTAGTACTACCTATGTATAATGTGCACCCTTATTTTTCCCATCAAAAATTTGGGCAAAAAAGTGCTCACTATACATGGCAAAATGCAGTAATTCCAAATGCAGTCATGTCAAGGTGACTATACATGGCAGATATAAAAGAAACGTTGGCACTTCACTGCCCACGGTAAAGACAGCGATGTTTTTGAGCATCAGCACCATCCCAGACAGGAGAAAGACTGTGGGTGCTGATCAGCAGGAAAAACACATAAAGAAATGCTTACATGTGTTGTTGTGAGGCAGTTACAGCCCTTAATTCGGAAAAAGGGCAAATTATTAGTAAAGCTAATGCAAGAAAATTTTCTGATGCATGCCATTTGATCATTTAACAATAAACTATAGACTTCCGGCCAAGATGGAGGCGTAGGTGGAAACACTGTACCTCCTCTCACAACCAAGATTAAGGACAACAAATATTTATAAACAATA
>PVKM010010344.1:0-35108 GCA_004027735.1 Carollia perspicillata
ATACTTTCTCCACAGAGCTGTCAGTGAACAAGCACCAGGTACGTTATGGGCTTGAGATCCCACCTTCTCCCGTACCATTTCCAAGGCACAGCTCTTGTCCCATGCCCTCTGCATGAGGCCTAATTGTACACGAGGACCCTAAAGCAGCGAATTCTCAACTTGGACTGCACATCTGAAATTGCCTGGGAGTTTTAAAAAGTCCTGAGAGCCAGGCCACTGACTAACTCCATCAGAATCGCTGGGGGCAGGACCCAGGCACCAGCACTTTTTTCAACACCCCGGGGTGGTAACAGTGTTTTCAGGTTCAGAACTACTGCTCCAGAGCAGCTCTTGTTACACTTGAACATACAGAAATCCCTGGGACTTCTTGAGCAAAGGCAGACTCAGTAGGTCTGGAGTGGGGCCTGAGGTCCTGCAGTTCTGAGGCCTTCAAATTCAGTCTGAAGCTGTGGACGATGAGAACTAGGAACTGTGCTCACCCTCCTTCTGGCCCCAATTCCATGTCTGAAGACCCCTGAATGAAAAGGCCCATATGAGGTCTGCTCTGGCCTCTACCTACTCCTCTCAGGAGCTGGTGGTGAAGGCTATGGGCTGCCCAGCTGTACCTGACTCCCCCTCTCCTTTCTCAGCTCCTAGATTATCTCACTGAAAAGTTCTGGTTCAAGTCCAGCAAAGCCAAGGTGATAAGGGCTCAGCCCTGGGGAACGTGGAACAACTCCAGGCAGCTTAATGGGTGGGAGTAGCACAAGCCTGGGCAGAGGAAGGCCAGCTGCCCCTCTTCCTGGCCAGGATGAATACGAGCATGAAGTGGACTGGTGGAGCAAGCTGTTCTGGGCCACAGGAGACCCCAAGTCGCTGAAGTACAAGGACAAAGACTACCACACCCTGAAGGTTTGGAAGTTCCCCGAAGGAAGACTACAGAGGTGGAATAAAACGTGATGGGAAGGCCAGCAGACCTAGCCTTGGTTCCTCTGGGAACCACCAAGGTGGGGCGGGGGGGCGGTTTCACTGTGACCCTACTCCAGGCCACACCTCTACCAGCTGCACCCATTCAGGGACCAGAGCTACCTCACTCAAAGCAGGTAGTGCTGCCCCTGGGGCTCCTGAGTGGGCAGACGCTTGGAAGCAAGACCTGGGAGCTGGTGATCCCTCAATCCCCTGATCCCAGGAAAGGCCTCCTTCTGGTCAAGCCCAAGCCTGCTCCCCAGCAGCCTGGGCCCCATGCACCCTCTTACAGGTGTATGACTGTGAGTTGGAGGCTGTGCCAGCCTTCCAAGGCCTGCAGGACTTCTGCCAGACCTTCAAACTCTACCAGGAACAGCCCAAGTCAGACAGCCCTGTGGTAGGGGAGTTCAAGGTGCGTGTCTAACCCAGCAGCTAAGCTGCCCCATCTCCTTATGCCCCTTCTGTGGCCAAAGGACTCTAATTAAAGCCCTGGCTCTATATGCTTCTTATGGGATGGGGCAGGGAGGGCTTGAAAAATCATTTGGGGAGTGGGGAAGCAGAGACTGAACTACGCAGGGATTCAGAGTGACCTCCCCTTACACAGGAAGGTGAGGGCCTTCTCATCTCAGCTCTGGCTTATGCCAGTTTCCCAAGGCCTGAGAGCCTTAGAGAAGGAGTTCAAACCTGAAGGGGATGGGACTGAGATGGGACTTCACATCAGCAGAGACTGGCAACCATCTAGCAAGCATAATCCCTTTGCCCAACGCCCTCCTAGACAGAAGTACACCTGTACAGCATCTCTGCTGCACCTGCCTCTACCTGTCCTCCTGGCCTCCTGCCCCTGCCACCCACACACAACCCACTTTCTCCTAAGCTTGGACCAGGGCACCTCCTGGAGGGTTCTGTACACTAGAACTGCCAACACTAACCTCCCCAAAACACAAACAGGGCCTTTTCCGTGTCTACCCCTTTCCTGAGAACCCAGAAGCCCCCCAGCCCCCCCGCCAGTTCTCAGTTTGGCCTGGTAAAGAAGACTTCCCTCAGCAATGCTTGGTGCGGGTGTATGTGGTACGAGCAATCAACCTACAGCCCCAAGACTACAATGGCCTGGTAACGAGCAGCCCCAAACCTGCAGTGTCCATATTCTGGGGCCCCACCCAGCCTGGGCACCTCCCACACCCTGCCCTGAACCCCATGTCCTGGAGCTCCCTCAGGCTGCTGCCACCCAGACTGCCACCTCCCCACAAGCTCCATCTGGTGCAAGTGGCTCATTTCTGCCAGACCTGCCTGGATTGACTCTCCATTTCCTGTCCTTCTCTCACTGTGTCTGACCCCTAGTGTGACCCTTATGTGATCCTGAAAGTGGGGCAAACAAAACTTGGCAACCGGGACACGTACCAGCCCAACACTCTGGATCCCATCTTTGGCATGTGAGCTGCCCCGACTTGCCCAACCCCACTTCTCCACCCCATCCATGTGTGCGTGGAGAAAGCTCTGCAAGCAAAGAGCTTGCATTCCTTTCTGGGCACCCAGTTCCTAGCGTGGTATCTTACACACTGAAGGTGCTCGACAGATAGAAGATAAATGTGGGGGTCAGCCCAGCGCTACCCTCCCTCTCACACACTTGGTCTGGGATGGGAGCTGCGTTCCACCCCAGCCTACCAACAGTATTTCCAGCCATACGGGGGGGATGGTTACTGGCAGACAACAGCCACCCAGGCTCTGTTGTCCATAGTCACATGACCAAACCAGAGGGTGGAACGTGGCCCTCAGGGCAGAGATGCTGGAGGGGAAGCAGTAGGTAACGTAGTCAAGGGTCTCTGCAGTCTCCAACACCCTCCCACCAGGATGTTTGAACTGAGCTGCACCATCCCACTGGAGAAGGACCTAGAGATTGAGCTGTATGACTTTGACCTGTTTTCACCTGATGATAACATTGGAACCACAGTCATTGACCTTGAAAACCGACTCCTGTCTGGCTTCGGAGCTCGCTGTGGGCTCTCCCAATCCTACTGCCAGTGAGAGTGGACCTAACCAAGGGCAAGGGCAGAGAGAAGGGTGGAGGAGTGAGCCCACAGCCCCCTTCCAAGAGGCCTGCATCCTGAGCTGGGGATCTAGAGCCTGAACTTGTCTTCCCCACTCCCACCACTGGTCATCCTGCAGCTGAAAGCAGCATGTTCTCCAGGAGCCACACCTTTTCCTCTCACATATCCCCACAGGTCAGGGCCCTTTAGGTGGCGGGATCAGGTGCCCCCGAGCTTCCTCTTGGAACACCATGCCAAGCGGAAAGGATTGCCTCCACCTCTGTTCAACCCTGAGGGTGACTCTGTTTTTTACAATGGGAAAAAATTCAAGCTGCATCGCTTCGGTGAGAAGTATGACACAATGCCAAAAAGGATAGCCCAGGCCTCAGAAGCTGGGGAGGCTCCAGGACGGAAGAGCTGCCAGAGGGCATCCCTTTCCCCTTTCCCTGTAGAGGGCAATCATGGCCACCGTCCAGGCTGGGCACGAGGAAAGTGGGGGGGGGCTACCTGGGAGAGGGGAAGGCTAATGACCTCAAGATCCCCACCTATCTCCCTCCAATCTAGAGTCAAAACCCCCTACTGCTCGGTACTTGGGACCCAAGAAGGAGCGGCTTGCGCTGCACCTCCTGCACACCCAGGGGCTAGTACCTGAGCACGTGGAGACACGCACGCTGTACAGCAACAGCCAGCCGGGCATCGACCAGGTATGAGACTGGAGGGTCTGGATCGGGAGGCAGGTGCAGTGCATACCCAACCCATCCAGGACAGAGACTTACGAGAGGAAGGAGAGGTCGCGCATTCATAGATGCACACAGACAGAAGACATGCACAGTGTGCATGTTAACAAACAAGAAGTTCCAGTGATGCCACCTAGAATGGAGAGAGTCAGAGCTGGAAGAGCCGTGCACAGGAAACCAGGCCAAGTGTCCACTGCAGGATGTGCTGAGGTGCCCTAGCAGCCAGGCCAATACTGCCTCAGTCTCACCTGAGGGAGAGGGCAGAGCAGCAGCACCAGGGGCAGTGTGCAGACGTCACAAACCTAGTTTGGCTGTCAACTGCAGGAACCCAGAAGAGAGAACTAAAAACCCCACAGGCCCCTATTATCATCTACTCTGTAGCCACCAGAATGGCTCCCTGCATCCTTCATGTTTCTCAAGCTGGTACCACATTCTAGACGAAGTTTTTTGCTGAGCATTTTTTTTAAACATTCTTATTAAAACTATTTTCTTAAAAACATTAAGTCAAGTTCAAAAAAATAAAAATTAGGTCAGACATTTTGAAAGAATATATTTAGCTTGCTTCCAGGGTGGGCAGTTCCTCCCTTTTCCTTGTTTTCACCAGTTTCATCCTTCTCTTGGACTCTGTGCTTTGTGGACAGCTTCACACCCTTAGGATGTGGTTACATACCCTAAAACAATCTGGAGATCTGGACTGGCCATCTAGATTACTGGTTAATAAATGAAACCCCAACCCCATTCTGGAGCCTTCCAGGAGCTCCTAAGCATCACCTACTAAATGGCATTAACTCTCCAGATCTCAGTCACGAGTGACGCACCAGCCCCATAATCGTCAGCCTCAAAGCCGTCACAGCGCCAGCCTGACTGCACTGTTCTCCCTGTCTGAGGTCGTTCCACCTCAGACGCTGTACCCCACCTTCTCAGTGATGGGAGCAGGACCTTGGCAGAACTAAGCACCTGGAACAGGGCTCCTCAGGCCAGCACACTGAGGACAGAGACTAGCAAACCCCAGCCAGTTAACTCATCTCTGCTTTAGGGTAAGGTACAACTGTGGGTGGACATCTTCCCCAAGAAACTGGGTCCTCCTGGCCCCCCAGTCAACATCAGACCAAGGAAGCCTAAAAGGTGAGTGTGGGTGCACCTCCCGGGCCAGTCTTCCCAGGGGCGGAGCACCAGTGTTCTCAGTAAGGAGCAGCAGGCATGCTTTCCTCTGCTGAGAATCTAGGGGGGCTTCATTCCCGAGTCCTGCCAGTGCAGCATGAGTGTGGGCATGGAGGGCAGCCACCCAGGCCTCTCTCCCTTACCAAGGCTGTGGCTGGGGAGCAAGTCCTCAGCAAAGCCTCAGAGAACCATGGCCACAGGTATGAGCTGCGCTGCATTATCTGGAAAACTGCCGACGTGGACCTGAAGAGTGTCAGTTTAAGTAACGAGAAGACGAGTGACATCTTTGTCAAGGGGTAAGGCACAGGAGCAGGGCTCTAGCAGGGTTCCCTGAGTTCCCCAGTTCTAGCTCTCCTGCATATCTTTCTCATCCTGGGGTGACATCTTTCCACATCCACTGCACCTGGTTTCTGCTGGGCCGCCCTTCCCACAGGACTCCAGCTCAGGGATGGGGACAGTGCACATGAACCCCAGGTGAGAGGACTCTGACCCCAGGTGGTTATTCGGGCTAGAGAAGGACATGCAGAAGACGGATGTCCACTACCACTCCCTGACTGGGGAGAGCAGCTTTAACTGGCGGTTCGTCTTCACCCTGGACTACCTGGTGGCTGAGAGAGTGTGCATCCTGAGCCAGAAGGTAATGGGCCTGGAGGTGGACTTCTCTTCCTGCCCTCCCTTCAGAGACTTGCAAGCTACACCGGAACACTTGGAATGAGGCCGCAGGCAGAAACCCTCTTCCTTGACAGTCCATTATGCTGGGTAATGGGCAACGATGGCCAAAGGGATTCTCAAAGGAGAATAGCAGTAACAAGCTCTTCTGCCATCCTTTAGGACTTCGTGTGGAGCCTGGACCCCACAGTGATGAAGTTTCCAGCCCGACTCATCATCCAGGTCTGGGACAATAATATCTTCTCCACTGATGACTTTCTAGGTGAGATTCTGGCATAGGGCCTGTCACCTGAGAACAAGCAGCTCCTTGCTGACAGCATTTCTCTGTGCTCAGGGGTCCTGGAGCTGGATCTGTCTGACATGCCCTACCCAGCCCAACACGCAAAGATGTGTTCCATCAGGATGATGGACCCTGACCCAAAGTGGCCCCACTTCCTCCAGCACAAGTACTTCTCCCTCTTTCAGAAGAAGACTGTAACCGGCTGGTGGCCTTGCCAGGTCCTTGAGGATGGTAGATGGCGCTTGTCGGTAGGAGCTGGGGAAAGTGTCTACTGCACAAGACTGCTGAGCCCCATCACTTGGCTCTAACAGACCCTTGGGGGCCTTAGCTAAATCCCCTTTCCTTTGTGGATCCTGGGAAGAGGCTCCTGCTATCATAACTCAGCCTCTTACCCGCTGCGGTGTTTCTAGGGTAAAGTGAAGATGACGCTGGAGATTCTGTCGGAAAAGGAAGCCTTGATCAGGCCGGCAGGACAAGGCCAGTCAGAGCCCAACCAATTCCCTACACTTCACCCTCCCCTGTAAGAGTCCTGTGGGGCGCAAGCACCAAATCTTTCTTCCTTATTCATGAAGTTGAGCTGCTGGGCCTGGCAATTTGTCCAGGACGGTGCCTGGTGAGCCTACAAGTGGAGGGGTAATTACTTCCCACCACCCTAGCTTCAGTGCTTGGTCACCATCAGGAGGGAACAGCCATGGGAGGTGGGGGATGGGGCAGAAGCTGCTTTTAAAACAGAAGGGTCTTTGCTCTGGAAAAGTTGACCTGAAGGTCCCCTCTGCCTTCCATTCTCTGACATCAACTCTGCTCATGGACAGACGCACCAACACCTTGCTCTCATGGTTTCAGTCACCTGTTAAAAACTTCTGCTATGCTTGCTGGAAACGCTACCGCTTCAGAATCATAGTCGGCTCAATCACACTGATTGTTGGATTTATGCTGTTCAGCTTCATGTATTCAGCTCCGGTGAGTGACGACCATGGGGACAGAGACAAAGGCACTGGTTGCTCATGGGCTGCCTGTGGAGAGAGAGAGCCTTCTGGTTGCTACCTCTGTCTGTTGCCTGTTCTCTCTAGAACTATTTGGCCATGAACTGGATCAAACCTGCACTTCGGATGAATATGCCCATTAAAATATTCACCAATATCATCAATTCTCCGAACACCAGCAATGCCAGCTCTTCCAACATCAGCACCCAGCATCCTAACCTAGAGCCTACAACAGGCCATCGGCTGAAACTCCTGCGGGGACCTGTGAATCACCTGCAAGATATTTTCCCAGAACTTCCAGCCCCACAAGGCTAATTTGCCCATGTTTGGCTTTTCTTTGCCCACTGTCAGCCCTACCCTGGAGCTTCCTGCCAATTCCTTGTTTCTATCTTCTAGGGCAGCAAGGGGCTGGGAATATTCTGGCTAGTCTGTTCAGAAACCACTTCCAGCAAGGAAGGCAAAGCTGTAATTTTCCACTAAAATAAACAAGTTCTGTAACAAAGAACACCGTGTATGGTCAGACAGGACACACCACGTAATGGTTAGACTGCTTCCTGTACCACACAGCTCTAAGGTGGCCCTAGACCAGGTGGGGACTGCATTGCATGTCTTCCCTGCCTTCTTTAAGAAGCCTTAAGGCACACATGAGCTGAAGTCACACAAAACCTATGAGTGCAAGCTCTCTCATTAACATGCCTCCCACACGAGAAGACCCCACTCCTCTTGCACCAAGGCTCGGGTCTTCTCAAGAGCCCACCTAGGTCCTCTCACCACAGGGCTCTATCCACTCTCCTCCTGAAGTCACAGTCGCAAAAGAACCATTTGCTTTTTCAGTTCTACTTGATCACAAGGTGAAGCTCTAGATCTGCTTGTGCTCTGGCACTCTGGAGGTGCTCTGCTGTTGTGGGGAAGGTGTTAGGATTCCACCTTAATCCTGTCTGCAGGAGGGTATTACTGCTTATGAGGCTTAATTAAGCATGTGGGAAGGATATATAAAAGCCCAAGAGGACAGAAACCCATACCCAGGTAAGGTGACCCTCCTTTCCTTCTGTGTTGAGCTGAGGATTTCCCAACAGAGGAGAAGGCAGAGCAAGGACTTACAGGCTCAGGAAGAAGGCCTGGACCCTCCCCCAAACCCACCCCTAGAAGGAAGACCACTGAGTCAGAAGCTAGAGTTTTGTTTCCATCAGCCATTTTACGAATTTCCCTTAGGCTACAGGAGTTCTGGGCCCTCTGTTAGCTGATTTCATTGCAGGCAGACAGGTGAGCAGAACGGTGTGTGTGACCCCTTGTCAAATAAGGCAGTGGAATAAGGGCTGACCCCTGGAGGATGCACTCAGACTGTTGCTCCAAAGGCAGTGGAATAAGGGCTGACCCCTGGAGGATGCACTCAGACTGTTGCTCCATGACAACGAATGCTTCCAGGCACGGAAGATGAGAGCCTATTGACGGCAGGTTTCCATCATGACAACAGCAACTGTTCCTTATCCATTAGGTAGAAGAAGCCAGATTTCCCCCTGGGGAGTATCCAGGCCACAGCTATACAAAGAAATCTTCCTTACATTTTGAACACTCAAAGTGGGATTCCGAAGATCATGACAGACACAAAACATGCAGCTAAGAAAGCTCCAGATGGTCCAGAAGCATCTCCATGTGGTCAGATCACACGGCAAACGTTGCTTTTGGTGTCAAAACCTGGAGCAGGTTAGTGTCACAATTATTCCTATTTTATCCATGAGATCTTCCAAGATTCTCTTGACTTGTACACCAACTTCCAGCCAAACATGACTAAGAGCCTAATGGTACCTAACTGGGAAAGTCACAAACACACCAACAGAACCAGGATCCACACTGACGAGCAAAGGCTAGAGCAGCAAGCCAAAGCTGAAGCTCTCTTCCTATGGGCACCTAATGAGGGTCAGTGAAATATGTTTGTTCTGCAGCCTCAGACCCCAACAGAGAGGCATAAAATGTCTTCTCAGGCTCAGGCTGCATTTGGAGAGGACAATAAAAGGAGGGAGAGGAAGGCAAAGTGGAGAAGTTTCCATCCAGATTTCCAAGGAGAGCTCCTCAGGTGAAGAAAGGCTCAGTCAAAAAGTAAAAACCAATGAATGGATGTCGGGAAGGTATGAGGAGTTATCAATTTTCCATTCTTTGCAGATTTAAATGAGAAGGACGAGGGTCCTGAGTCCCATATCAAGGCAGCCAGGGCAATGAAGCTCTTTTCTGTGATCTTGGCATCATAACAGCAGGTACTATCTCCATCCCTCTGCGCACCCAGTAGACAGACTGCAGGGAAAGGCACATCACAGAAGCGTTGCCCTGGGGTGGGTGGGCTTCCTGAACCAGAGACAAAGGTCCCCAAGGATGACCATGGGAATACAGTGTCCCTGAATTTAAAGCTCCAGTGATAGAACAGAGTCCCTGACCAGCTGCTGGACACTGGAGAAGACTGATGGGCTATGTGCTCAGGACAGCGCCTGCTCCTGCCACACCTCATGGTGACAGCACAGGGCTGGTAGTCACAGAAGGGGTCAGTAGAAACGCTTTCGGCTCTGTTCCTGCCACTTGTTATAGAGTATGATCCCAATGACAATGGCAAATACAGAAAACACCAGAGAGAAGAAGACGATGAGGAAGAGGGCCAAGCCACTCAGGGGTGGCAGAGGGGCTGTCACTGAGGAAGTGAAAGAGAAGAAAGTCAGCACCAGGGAGCCTACCCTGCTGGGAAAGACCACCCAACAAGCTAATAGTGCCCCAGGACCCGATGCCCATTTCTGGGAGCCAGAGCTCACTCTCCCTTTCCAGATGCTTTAACCTAAAATGAAGCAGCTGCTCATCTGTAACCTGGAGACAGTGCTCCTTATTAGGAAGGACAGAGAGAAGACGGCCCTGAGAGCTGAGGGTTGTAGGTCCCTCAGCCCATGCCCAGTATTGCGACTCCTCTCCCACCATGGGCTGCTTCCCGGGGTCCCTGTGCTCACTCTCGGGCAGCTTCATGTTGTCCACTGAGGGTAAGAACACATCTCGATGAAGCTTCTCCTCTTCTGGGGTTCTCTCCACTGTCAATTCAAATAGCTTCAGGGAAATTATGTCATGGTTGTCTAAAGAAAAAAGAACAAGGATTGCTCAAGCCCTCTCAAAAAGAGATATCCTGGAGTATCTTGGCTCAGGCTTCTGATTCACAGCTAACTAGCAATGACCTTGAAAGATAATTGTGGCCTGTTTTCTCATCTAATAAGAATAAGGAACAGGATTATTCTATATTATTCCATATTGAAAGTTTTAATTAACAAGCATTACCTACATAATTTATAAATTTAGAGATAATACAAGAATGAAATCCCCCATGATACATAAACTGTTCCAGGACAGTAACAGGAGAACCAGCAGCACTGAGCTCCCCTTTGATGGGAATGACACACTTGCCAGACAGGAAAGGGCCTCCTGGTGGCAGCGGTTTGATGGCTGCTTGCAGGGCTCAGCTGTGGCACGGAACAAAACGTTCCCCTTCCTGACTGGGCCTAATGCTTTGTGGCTCCTTGTAACTGTGACTCCGTATACCACAAATCTGAATGCCATAGAGCTAGCTCATAGCTACTTGGTTGGTTATCAGGGACTGGATTTCTTGCCATTTCTATTACTAGGATGGCATCTATACCTGCTTGGACTCTTAGAATCTTTAGGGAATCCCTAGATAGAAAAATCTGGATTTGCTTTCAATTCGATATTTTCACTGTCGGGGCTGAGTCTGACCCATGGACAGAATAAAAAGCCAGGGCAACACTCCTCACAATGTGGGGCCCCAAAGGCTGGGACATCTGGAATGTGCCCAACTTTCTCAGCATGTTCAACCATCTGCTGCATTAATGGTAAGAAGATGTCAACAAGAAAGACTTTAAGAGGATGACACAATTTCTACTAAGGGACAACCTATGGGCAGAGAACACAGACTTATTAATCTAGGCATTACCACCCAGAACCTTGAGCAAAGAACGCCTTAGGATAAACAAAAATTGACTGTATTCTCTGGTCATTTCTAACAGTTGGGAACAACTTCCCATTGAAAAGTACATCAGGAAGTTAACTGACAGACCCTAGAAACCTATAAATTCAAAGGAAAATTCAAAGTACACAAGGACACCTCTTTCCACTGGAGTCATGTAACGAGATTACATAGCAAAGATCTGGGGCTTGTGCCTCCTGTCCCTGAGCCAAGGTGAGCCCTGTCCCATAGCTTCAGCCCATCTCACAGTCGTCAGAGCCTGGCTGCCCAAGTAGGTGAGGGAAGAAAGCTGCAGAGGGACACAGGGAACTTCCTGCAGTGACAGAAACACTCTCTGTATCTTGACTGTGGAGGTGAGGACATAGGTGTAAATATTTGTCAAAACTCTTCAAACTACATACTTCTATTCTATGGAAAATGTATCTCAATAAAGTTGAATTTTAAAAAAGCCAGAATTAAAAAAATCAGATTTCATTTTAGAGATCCAAGTTCCCAGTTTCTCTTAAAAAACTAAAGCATGGCCTGACGGCCCACATTTCCTCTTGGCAACGATGGCTGGAACTGAGCAGCTGCTGCCCATTCCCATGAGTGTTTGCCTTTCCTTTCTGCCAGAAGCAAATTCTGTTTCATATTAGCTTTATTCATAATAAATTATGGATTTAAAAAAAAACATGCATTCAGTTCTTTGCCTCTTCTCAAATAATGTTATGATTGGGGCTAAAGCCAAGGGGGAGAACGAGCAAATAAAGAGAAGCCACAAATCGAGCCCTGACCTATGTAGCTCAGTCGGTTGGGTGTCATCCCACAAAGTGAAAGGTGGCAGGTTCCATTCCCGGTCAGGGCATACACCTGGGCTGCAAGTTCAGTGCCCTCTGTCGGGGCATGTACAGGAGGCAACCGACAGAGTTTCTCTCCCTCTCTCTCTCTCTCCCTTCCCCATTCTTTTTTTTTTTTTTTTTTTAAGATTTTGTTTACTTTTAGACAGAGGGGAAGGGAGGGAGAATGAGAGGGAGAGAAACATCAACATGTGGCTGCCTCTCGTGCACCCCTCACTGGGGACCCAGTTAGCAACTGAGGCATGTGCGCCAACTAGGAATTAAACCGGCAACCCTTTGATTTGCAGACTGGTGTTCAATCAACCCACTGAGCCACACACCAGCCAGGGCTCTTCCCCATTCTTTAAAAAATAAATAAGTAATTTAAAAAAGAGAGAAGCCACAAGTCTGGACAAGGAGAAAGAAAGTCCTAAAGAGCAGGGAAAGAAAGAGCAAGTATTGTCAGTGCCACAGCTGTCATGGCAGGTAAGACCCTCAGGGCAAATGGTCAAAAGAGCTGAAGAGCCCTGGCTGGTGTGGCCCAGTTGGTTCAAACACTGTCCCATAGACCAAAAGGAGGCTTGTGCCTCCTGTCCCTGAGCCAAGGTGAGCCCTGTCTGGGTTGTGGGTTTGGCCCTGGTTGGGATGCATATGAGAGGCAACCAATCAATGTTTCTCTCTCACTTCAGTGCTTCTCTTCCTCACTCTCTCCCTCCCTCCTCTCACTAAAGAAAAATAAAAGACCTGAAGAGGAAACAGAGCAAGGACTAAGAACAGAGCGCCACACACGGCCAGGACACAGAAGTAACTGCCACTAGAAGAGTGCTAACGGCATGGCAGAGACACAGGTCCAGGGCAGCATGTTCAGAGGGGGATGGCTGGAAACAGAAGCATCTCCACATACGACATTCAC
The DNA here is from genome assembly GCA_004027735.1 of Carollia perspicillata. Taxonomy (NCBI): domain Eukaryota; kingdom Metazoa; phylum Chordata; class Mammalia; order Chiroptera; family Phyllostomidae; genus Carollia; species Carollia perspicillata. The sequence continues at coordinate 12,534 of PVKM010010344.1, forward strand.
AAGTCTGGCCGCAAAGGAGGGCCTCAGTATCAGTCGGAGGAGGGACAGCAGAATTACGGAGAAGCCTTGTGAAGAGAAGGGAAACTAAGTACATTAGGAGGGGAAAGAGAGGAAGCAGACTAGAAAGATGGCACCAGAAACAGAACAGTACAGAACTTAAAACACAAGCTGGAGAGGTGGCTCCACAAAGAGGCAAACTACTTGTCCATAGCTCTATCTCCTGGGACAGCTGTTCAAGGACAACTTAGGCCTGGGGTCTTAAGGAATCTGGGTATGGGAATGTAGGAAGATAAACACTCCCAGGATATCTGCTTCCCAGAGTTCTGTCTGTCTGACTCTCTCCTCTGAGAAGCCTCACCAAGGCCTGGCTACCAAAATGTGACTTCAGTTGGGGCAAATAAGAAGTGCATGTGGCAATACCTGAAAGATCCCCCGTGATGGAGGAGGTGCCAAAGTAGTAACCCCGGGGCAGGCGGACCCCCGGCACTTCAATGCAGTCCCTCCACTCATGCTTGCCATCAATGTCCACCATTATCTAGAACACAAAGAAGAGAGAAATCAGGGCCAGGCCATGGGAGCAGGAACCAGACAGCCATATTGGTCTAGAACAGAGACTCACCGTCAAATGCCTCTTGACATAGCGAATCACAAGGAAGGTGTCATAATGGAGATTTCGGACAATGGCCGTACAGCCCCCCAGCTCTGTTGGCCGCCCATCCCGCTCATGATCATAGCTGAGGGAGCCATTGTTCACCATGGCTGAGACGTAGGGGAACACCCGCTGGGAAAGTAGGGAAGGAGAAGCAGAGGACAGTAAGGAAGTGCTCCTAGGAATGCCTGTGCACATCATTAACAACCCACTAGAACCCACACTAAAAGGATACGGCCCAGTAAGTGACTGAACACTGTACTTGACTTCAGAAATCCTCTTCTAAGGCTATGGAGTCTGACTCTAATTTCTTCCCAGAGAAAACCATTTTGCACAGGTATTCTGCTCCAGACTAGTGGCTTTCTTTTTATTTGTATGTACCTATCTACCCACTGACATGTCAACTTCTTGAATAAAACAATAATTTATTATGCTGCTTTACATGTCTCCACCTAGGCCCACATGCCCCCACCCTACCCCCAGAGTAAGCGTTTTGCACACAACAGGTATTCTGAAAATACCTGTTTGATCAGGGAAATCTTTCCATTCAGGATAGCTCCTTTCAAATTCTAAAATCCTATGAGCACATAATGCTGAATGGATTACGACTCAGAAAGAGCACTGCCAGAACCAGGCTGCTGGATGGTGTTCTCCAGCCACGATGACTGTTCTTAACCGAAAAAACGTCCAGCCCATTTAAGCTTCAGTCGCACATAACTTCTCCCAATAATGCACAGGGCCAAGTCCTCCCACTGCAGGTTTCCCCAGATCCCACCCATTGCCCCACCTACTTCAGAGGCCCTCTCTCCAACAGAGTTGTAGGAGCTAATTTTTCCTTAGAAATGATAAGCTAACCATTCCAGAGCAAGCCCAGTGCCAGGCAGTGTTGATGGAGAGGTCACATGACACATGCCACACAATGAATTCCACACTGTCCCCAACAGTCAACATGCAAGGAGAAGGAGCACTCAAAATCAGAGACTCATGACTCTTGAGTAAGTAGCCACATGGATACTTAACAGTAGCAAATGTTGGATGAACACACAGGGAACAGAAGGTGGCCATGGCGGATCAAAAACTGAGTACCTGGACTCCTGGAGAATATCGCCTCTTCTGGGCCTGAGAGAGTCCAACGAGTTTAAAAACGAGAGAGCACAGAAGACGGGAGACCAAGTCAGAAAGAAACAGCCATGGAAGAGCCAAGACCCAGCTGTGGTGGGTAAGCAAACCAATCTCAACCCCAAACAGAAATTTAGGGTCTATGAAGGGCATTTAAGTCCTTATGCCCCTAAAAATTATAGGCAAACATATATGCACTGGTGCTTGTACATTTCTGAGGGAGGGTGTGTTACTACCACCAGATTTTCAGAGGTCCCCTAGGAAAACCTCTCTAAAGTCCTGAAGCTTTCAGAAGCTTTACGAAACACACAGCATTACACCATCCAAACAGTCCCCACTTATGTCCCTGAGAGTCAGGAGATCAGGCCACAGGTTTGTACCCAGATAGCAGTATTTCTATAGCAGGGAAAGAGACAAGAATGACAAATAGGGCTGAGTGCTTCCAAAGTGAAGGCGTCCTTTGCCCTGACTGGTGTGGCTCAGTGGGTTGGGCATCATCCTGCAAATCAAAAGGTTTAATTCCCAGTCAGGGCACATGCCTGGGTTGCAGGCCAGGTCCCCAGTTGGGGGTGTGCGAGAGGCAATGGATCAATGTTTCTCTTGCACATTGAAGTCTCTCTCCCCCTCTTTCTCCCTCCCTTCCCCTCTCTATAAAAATAAAATCTAAAAAGTAAAAATAAAAAGATGTTCTTTACTGTACAGGATCTCAGAATACAGCGAATACCTGGAATGTTTACAGCCCAGGATTGGAGAGACTGAAATTAACACTAATTCTATGGGATATTTACCCTCTAGTTGGGCCTATGGACATATATTTCTAAATAGCTGTTGTCACTCTAACCTACATGTGGGCAAGGGAAAGCTCCACAGGAGCGTTGCAACATGACAAATAGCTCAAGGGTATTTAGTTTTGCTCCAGAAAACTGCTACAGTTCTAGCACCGAGAGATACCAATGGAGAGTCAGCACAGTCTTGCCCTGAAGTAAAGGTGCATGAGGGTGTACAGCCCAAAGCACTTCTTCCTCTAGTGCTTCCTGAGCACCTATTACCAGCCAGGCAGTATTCCAGATGCTTTCAGTTTGATGGGAAACAACACAGACAGGCACCTGCTCTCAGGGAGCTGACAACAGAGTGGAAGAGACAAATGATAATAAAATTTCAGACAGGGATAAACACTATGATGAATACTATGATGAAGAGGTGACACAACAGAGATTGACTAGGAGTCAACATCTAAGCTGAGACCCAGAGAGTGAGTTAGAGGGAGTCCCTCAAAAGCAGCATGAGTTTGGCACATTTGTAGAAGACATGGGTGTCTGAAACTAAGCTACTGAGGAAGAGGCTGGTGTGAGCTGAGGCAGAAGCCAGATCCCACTGGGCTCTAGAGGCCACAGTAAAGAGTTCAGGGTGGGCCTCAGAGCAGTTCCCAGCTGCTTTCCTCTCAGGCTGATGGTGGAATACATACAGGGCTACAGCAAGAGATTAAATGAATCAGGGAACGATCCAACTGCTAAAAACTACTCTTCTGCAACTACAATCTAGGATAGCTATTTTAAACCCCTGTGCCACAAGAAATTTTAAAACATGCAATACCTGACTATTGAGTCAGGGGCACTGACCTCTTCTCCCATAGATTGTCAAATAAGAAAAATGACAACAGCCAACACAACAGTAGCCATCCAGTATGAATAAATCAAACTTATACCTATTTTTTGGTCAGGTCAGAAAAAATACATTTTTTGGTGTGCAGTAGAATTTTAGTAATTAAGTTTACATGTGCCATGAGATGAATAATGTTGAAAGTTGCTGATCTAGAACAACAGATATGTGAGTGTGCTTATCAAACATTTGACAGAAATGGGCTTGACAAGAAAGCTTCTAACTTCAGTGGCCAGTGAGGAAAAGGAAGGAATTAAAAATGCCCTGGGGAGTTCTGATGATCCCAAGGCTTGCTTCATATACCAACTCAAGAAGTACCTAGGAGAACCATCCTTAATCTAAAGGGGCCTTACTCTTCCCAAGGCTGGTGTGGCGACCAGCTATGCAGTCAGAGGTAACCTGGTCCTCAGGATCGCCTGGGGGAGCTTTTCGGCTGCATATACATGTGTGTCCCTCAGTCACATAGTCTCGTTCAGTAGGTCTAGAGTAGGAAACAGGTTTATTGTTTAACAAGCAGCATAGACAGCCAAATTTAAGAAACTCTGCAGTAGACAGAGCCCCACAGCTTTAGAGCTGAAATCTGTCTCCTTCAGCAGCTCATGACTTAGCTTCCAACTTTGCCCCTCACATTATTAGTAATTATTTAAATGCATCTTATTTCCTACGCCCAGGTAGGAGATCACAAAGTGTTTCTAGGGCACCCACTAATATCACACAGCGTCAATTTCCTTTTCTTGGAAGGCAGCCTATGTGTCGCCAGAATGGAAAGCTGAAGAATCACACTGACTCAGACAAAGATGGCAGTTTCATTCCTAACCCAAGAGTCACCAAAAAATGAGGAACTCCTGCTGTTGTACAAATAGCTCTCTGTAGGATGGAGAAATGCTTTCTCATTTTTGTACTGCAAGGCCACTTTATAAAAAAAGTTCTCTAAATACAACTGTACCTTCAGTATATCTTGATTGAAAGGAGACCCATGAACTTGGGGATTTATGAACCATTACTAAAATTCCACAGGTCTGATGCACATGAGCTGTGAACAATGGAGAGAAAAAAGCAAACATGGCCACTGTCACCAGGGAGAGCCAGGTACCAACTGTGGTCAGACAGACCACTCCTGGCTCCATAACCTTGGGTGAACTCCATCATCTCTGAGATTCTATCTCCTCAGTAGAAGCAGGGAAAATAACACACAGCTCACAGGGTTAGTTATGAAGATGAAATGAGACATGAAAAGCATCTGGTACAGTGTCCCGCATTCAGGAGAGAGTCAAAAAATGTTCATTCAATCTGTAAGTAAATTAATGAATTTCTAGATAGAAACCCTTTTCACAGGTGCTTGTATATAAGCACAAAACCAAACACACATCATTTAGAATAGTAATTCCCAGACCACTGGCTTGTCATGGGCCAGTAAAATCTCCAAAAATATTTTGGGGGTTAATGGGTTTGTCTTTGTTACTTTTCTGACCTATTAAATACAATAATGACAAAATAAGCATCCATCTTTATAAGCATTAATTTTTTATGAATATCATTTTTAAAAGAACATTTTAATATCCCCAAAAGAACTATACAATGTCATAACAAAACCTTTAGCATCTATCAAAAGTAACCTCACTGCTCTCACTCTGAGACCGACCAGTGAAACTGTCACAAACCAATATGAGCTCATGAACTTGGGAGCACTTGGTAGCCACTCTTTAGGGCAGTTTTTCCAAGTAAACCATCCTGTAGTTGAGTAAGCTGGCCAAGTTTGCTCTCTGAACCTAGAAAGATATGAAGAAAACCAGGGTAGGAGAGAACAGAGCCACACTTGCTACTGCCAACATATCTGCAGAACAGCCCTTGTAAATGTCGCTTAGTGGTGACAACAGTAGCTAGCATCTTCTGAGAGCTTACTCTGTGACAGGCACCATATCAGTAATACGCACTTGTGCACGGGGCCGTAGCACTGGCACCCCCATTTCACAGAAGAAAACGTGTTTAAGAGAACACAGGTACTGAGTAGTGAGACCAGGGTTGGAAACAGGTAGTCTGGCCCCAGAGTCCTGGCTCAGTTACTCAGTGAGAACTACACTGCTCTCTGTATCTACCAATATGGAAAATTGCTCAGTATATATTGTGAGATACAAAAAAATAAAACAAAACACCCAAAACACAACAAAAAAACCCTAGGTCTCCACCCTGAAACATAGAAATATTGGAGAATGATTCCAGATTAAGGGAAAGACAGGCTTAACAACTGAATGCAACACAGCATCTGGGACCTTCTTGTCCCTTAAAGGACACACTTGAACAATTGGTGAAATCTGAATACATTCAGTAGATTAGGTAATAGTATTGATAACAATATTAAGTTCCTGATTTTATCACTGTGCTGTGGTTAGATAAGAGAATTCCTTGTGTTTAGGAAAAACAAGTGAAGTATTTAGGATTAAGGGAACATCATGAAAGCAATTTACTCCTAAGTATTGGGATAGTTCAGAAAAATATACAGACACAGACCAGAAGTTAAAGAAAAGACAAAGCAAATGTAGTAAGAAACTAGCATTTTGGGGAATCTGGGTAAAGAGAAATCCTAATTCTTTGTTGTATTATAACCTCTGTAAGTATGAAACTATGTCAAATTTTTTAAAATATTAATATGAATCCAGTATTTGCCATATTCTCAATTTTTCTATGCATCAAAAAAATTTTAAGTGAAAGTTCAAGAAAATAGTATGTTCATGTGACGCAAATCTTTTAAAACCTTTTAAAAAGGTTTTGTACATTTTGCTTTTGTTTTAGACTTCTCTGATTTTTCTATAATGAGCTTTTATATAAAAATAAGAACAAACAAATGCCTCTTCTATAGCATCTCCTTTCATGCCTCCATCTGGCCCTCCCCTTGGATCACTAGCAAAATACACTGTCACTTCTACAGACATTTTTCAGGCTTTCAAAACATTGTAAGTTGCTGGTCCTATAGCAGTCTTCTCTCAATACTCTTTATGCAGGAATCTGGATACAAAGATGACAGGATAACTCAGCAATATGCCTCCTACAAGAGTGAGACCTGTGAGATTCTCACATTACTGAGCAGCATGAGAAGGCCCCTGCTCCCTCAGCCCCCAAATTACTGCTAACTTATCCTAGGGACTCTGTCCCTAAGTTTGAACGCTCCTCAACTGAGGACACATGAAAGGGGTGAAACCAGCCAGCTGACTGCCCAGAAGACTTTCACATTCATGAACATTACCATTATCTCTTAAACTCATGAGATGATTTTAATCCCATTTATTTTAGTTGTGACCCCACGAGAACAAACCCAAATAATGTAATTTGAGGACTTCAATAAAGAGTATTTTAAAATCAGAAAGCATTAAACTTGAGGTATGCCCACACACCAAACATTGAAATTCATAACTCATCTACTCTGATTACAATTGCCAAGGTTCAGAATCCAGCCTAATATGTACGCCTCCATTTCACTGCTGCCCATCAATCTGATAGTAGGTGAATACGTCTTGTTAATGAGAAGATCTTGTCTACAGCCCTACTTTGAGGAGTTCCCGAACCTCCTAAAATTGTATGTAAAATCCTCTGTGTACCTGTATCTTTCAGTGAGCCAACCACTTTTGTCATATTCTTAAAAGGGTCAAAACCGAAAGGTAAAGAACTAACCCAGAGCTAAGCATGGGTTCTTGCTTTCTTTCTCCTTCCTCTCTCCCTCTTTCAGTCTCAGGAAAGTCATTACCTTCTCATCTTCTCTCAATTCCAGCAGAAAGCCATACATTTCTACTTCCCTTGAAAACTAGCTCTTACCAGAGCTCAGCTTCAATGCCTACTCATATCAGAGTCTGTCAATACTGCCCCCACTTATTTTCCCAGAGTGTCTTGGAAAACACTACCTCACCTGAGACTGAAACGAAAACCCTAAATCAGCCCTGGCTGGTGTGGCTCAGTGGACTGAGCACTGGCCTGCAAACCAAGGGGTTGCCAGTTCAATTCCCAGCCAGGGCATATGCCTTGGTTGCTGGCCAGGTCCCCAACAGGGGGCACATGAGAGGCAACCACACATTAGTGTTTCTCTCCCTCTCTTTCTCCCTCCCTTCTCCTCTCTAAAATAAATAAAATCTTAAAAACAAACAAACAAAACTGTAAATTATATCCATGTTGGATGATCACAGAATTTCAGAAGTTACGAAGTTCCTTTAATAATGTAAAGATTCTCTCTGCCAACAATAGAGACCAAGAGAGATCAGTGTCTTCATTGAGGGAATGTGTTTTTACACTGGATGGCACAGTACTGTTAACTTTCTTGCAGCTTCAGAGGAAAAAATTGTTACAGTAAAAACATGGGGTATGCCACAACGTCCAAGCTGGCCATACCTGGGAAGAGCAGTGAGCTTTCTCCCCACTCTCCTACCACTTGTCTCACCTCCACAGAGTGAGGCCCCAGTGTCTGCCTCTGGGAAGACTGAGGGCCAAGGCTGCAAAGGGCTGCACTTTTGAGCTCTCCTTCCAGAAGGTCTCCATCATCTTACTCTTACTTCAACTGAAAAAGACACCCCCCTCCAAGAGTTCCCTGAAACTTTTCACCAAAATCTGGGCTCTCAAGAGGAACCATGACCACCAGCTGATGACCTCACAGAGCTGAGAAAAGATGATCAAGCCATGCTTTCATCAACAATTTTAACAAAACAGCAATACTATGATATAATTCACACACCACACCATTCACCTATTTGAAGTCTATGATTCATTGGCTTTTAATATATTCAGAGTTAAGATTATTATTACCACCATGAATTTTAGGACATTTTCATTGCCTCAAAAAGAAACCCTTGCCCTGACTGGTGTAGCTCAGTGGATTGAGCGTGGGCCTGCAAACCAGAGGATTGCAGTTCGATTCCCAGTCAGGGCACATGCCTAGGTTGCAGGCCAGTTCCCAGCAGAGGACACATGAGAGGCAACCATACATTGATATTTCTCTCCCTCTCTCCTTCCTTTCCCCTCTAAAAACAAATAAATAAAATCTTTAAAAAAAAAGAAACCCTGTGCCCACGAGCAGTCACTCTCCCCACCCCACCCTCTAGCCCAATCTCAGGTATCTACTCTTCTCCTTTCTGTTCCCAGATTTGCCTGTTCTGGACAGTTCACACACATGGGGTCATAAAATGTCATCTTGCTGTTGGCTGGCTTCTTTTACTTAGCATATTTTCAAGGGTCATCCACACTGGAGCACATATCAATGCTTCTTTTTAATGCTGAACAATACCCCATTGTAAGGATACATCCTATTTGTTTATTCACTCATCAGTTGATGGTCATCTGAGCGGTTATCATTTTCTGGCTATCATGAATAATGCTACGAACATTCACATGGAAGTTTTCACGTAGACATGTTTTCATTTCTCTTGGATAGATAGATACCTAGGACTGGAATTGCTGGATCATATAAACTCTCTGTTTAATCATTTGAAGAACTGCTCAACTGTTTTCCAAAACAACTGCTCCATTTTACATTCCTACCAGCAGTGCATGAGGGTTCCGACAACTCCACAGATTTATCAGCGTGTTATAATCTGATTTTTCTGTTTTAGCTGTATGAGTGTGAAGTGGCATCTCATTGTGGTTTTCATCTGTATGTCTCTATTGGCTAAGATGTTGAGTGTCTTTTCCTGTGTTCATTGGTCATCTGTATATCTTCTTTGGGAAAATACCTATTCAGATGTTTCGGCATTTTTTAATTGGGTTGTCTCTTTCATTATTGCACTGTATCTAGAATATATAAAGAACTATTACGAGTTCCTGATCAGATATATGACTTACATTGATTTTCTCCCAGCCTGTGGGTTGTCCTTTCACTTCCTTGACGGTATCCTTTGAAGCACATTTTTGAGTGAAGTCCAATTTATCTTTTTTTTTTCTTTGTGGCTTTTGTTTTTGATGTCAAATCTAAGAAACCATTGCCTGATCCAAGGTCATGCAGAATTAACCCTATTTTTTTCTAAGAGTTTTACAGTTTTAGCTTTTACTTTTAGTTCTTTGATCCACTTGAGTGTATGGTGTGGGGCTGGGGAAACTTCATTATTCTCCCCATGGGTATCCAGGTGTCCCAGCACCATTTGCTAAAAAGACAATTCTCTCCCCATTGAATTGTCTTAGCCCCCTTATCAAAAATCAATTGCTCAAAAAAGTGAGGATTTACTTCTGAACTTTCCATTGTATTCCATTGATCTACAGGTCTGTCTTTACGCCAATACCATACTGTTTTGTTATCATAGCTTTGTAGTAAGTTTTTTTAATTGTAATTTTTTATGCTATTACTGTTATCCTGATTTTCTCCCCTTTGCCCTCCTCCACCCAGCACCCCCTACTCCCTCAGGCAATCCCCCCGCCATTGTTCATGTCCATGGGTCATGCGTGTAAGTTCTTTGGCTACTCATTTTCCTACACTGTACTTTACATCCCCATGGTTATTCTGTAACTGTCTGCTTTTTTTAAAGATTTTATTTATTTAGTTTTAGACAGAGGGGTAGGGAGAGAGAGGGAGGAGAGAAACACCAATGTGTGGTTGTTTCTTGCATCCCTCCCCCGCCTACTGGGGATCAGGCCTGCAACCCAGGCATGTGCCCTGCCTGGGAATCAAACCAGCAACCCTTTGGTTCACAGGCCAGAGCTCAATCCACTGAGCCACACTGGCCAGGGCACCTATTTGTACTTCTTAATACTCACCTCTTCACCCATTCTACTCCCCCTCCCATCTGGCAACCACCTGGTAACTTCTTTTCTCCTGCTGCTTTAAGAGTCTCTCTTTAACTGGAGCAACAATTTTAAAAAGTAAAAAAAAAAAAAATAAAGCAGCAAAAAAGTCTCTCTTTATCTTTAACCTTTGGCCTTTAATTATGATGTGCTTTGGAGTGGGTCTCTTTGCACCCATCATAATTGGGACTCTCTGTGCTTCCTGGACTTTCATGTCTATTTCTTCCATCAAATTAGGAAATTTCTTTCACTTTTTTTTCAGATAGATTTCCAATTTCTTGCTTTCTCTTCTCCTTCTGGCACCCCTATGATGCAAATGTTGAATCTCTTGAAGTTGTCCCAGAGGCTGTTTATATTATCATTTTTTTCTTCTCTTTTCTTCTTGTTGTTCTGATTGGTTGGTTTTTGCTTCCTTATGTTCAAATCATTGATCTGATTACCAGCTTCATCCACTGTACTGTTGTTTCCCTGTAAATTGTTCTGTATTTCAATTAATGTATCCTTCATTTCTGACTGGGTCTTTTTTATGCTGCCAACGTCCTCACTACGTTCCTTGAACATCCTTATAGTGTTTTGAATTCTGCATCTGATAGACTGCTATATCCCTTTCATTTACCATTTCCTGGAGTTTTAACCTGTTTTTTCATTTAGGCCATGTTTGTCTCATTTTGGCAGCCTCCCTGTTTGTTTCTATGTATTAGTTACAGCTGCTTTGATTCCATGTGTTGGTAGTGTGGCCAAATGTCATAGGTGTCCTATAGGGTCCAGTGGCACAACCTCCCTTATTGCCCATGCTGGGTGCTTGCGGTGTGCCCTTTGTGTGGGCCGAGTACACCTTCCTCTTGTAGTTGAGCCTCAGTTGCTGTGGGCAGATCAATGGGGGGGACTTACCCAGGCCAGTCAGCTGCAAGGATTGGCTGTGACCATGCACCACCAACCTCTGCCCTCCATGGAGGATCAGCTATGCAGGGGCAGGGTGGTGGTGCTCCAATGTGGTCTGTAGCTGTCCACTGGATGTGTTGGCCATGGGGTTTCCCAGGTAGTACAGACCAAGGTCACTCGCCACCTGTGCATTGCCTGGGGCCACCCTGCCTGAGCTATAAAGCAATCTGGCTGCCACTACGGCTCACTAAAGGGCAACTGTTGCCTGTTGGATAGAATTTAGGAGCCAAGACCAGCCATTCTTATGGAAAAGCAATTTGGGTGGGCCTGTGAGTTAGGTGAGGCAGAGCCTCTGGGGATCTCCAAGGTGGGTCAGTGTTACCCAGGTTGATGGAGTCTCAGATATGCCACCAGCTTAACGGTTCTGTTGGCGGGGAGGTTTAGCAAAGGGACACTGGCCTATGCTTACCTTGATGCCAGACACTTCAGTTTCTCCCTATATGACACTGATGTCTAAGTGAATGTGTGTGTTGGTTCTTTACAAGGAGCTGCTTGGGGCTCTAGAAGTTTCTTCCACAAACTCAATCCCCACTGGTTTTTGGAGCCAGAACTTATGGGGACTTATCTTCCTGGCACTGGAATCCTGGGCTGGGGGTCCTGGTGTGGGTCTGGGACTCCTCACTCCCGAAATATTCCTCCCGAATTTTTATTCACATGGGTGTGGGACCAGCCTGTTCTGCATCTGTGCCCCTTCTACCAGTCTGGATGGGTGTGGTTTCTTTAATTCCATAGTCAGGCTTCTATTCACCTCAATTTCTGACATTCCCGAGTGACATTCCCCAACCCTTCCTTCTACATTTTGTAAGGGTTGGAGAAGAATTCTGTGTTAATTCTACTTTATATATTTATAGAATTTATCAGTGAAACATTTGGTCTTGGGCTTTTCTTTGTGATTTTAAATTATTAATTCAATCACTTTATTTATATAGATCTATCTAGATTTTCTATTTCTTCAGGTATTATTTCAACAATCACTTATGATCCGGCAACCTCACTGCAGCACAGGTACTCCCAAATACTGAAGCTCTTGACTTAATCACCTAAACTACAATTCCTGTATCACTGGTAGGGAAACTGACTTTGGACAATCTGTCCTGATTTCGGATAGCTAAGCCAAAACTCTACTCATATGCTAAGCTCCCTTCACCTCTTCTGAGATGCACTACTGGTTGCTAGCATTTTCCCAGTATTTCCTCATGATAAACGTGCTACCAAGTGAGTTGAGCAACACGGTCATGTACACTCTGGTGACAAGGAAACGAAAAACCAGAGAAACAGTTTCACTACAATAGCTTAAGGAATTTGATGGATTATTCTACACCCCTCCTGTCGGCTCCTTGTCCTCCTCATCCAGCGCAACTTCTGAACGTGACATAACATCTGCAAGTTATTAAGAGGTACTGTACTTGTCACCTTCTCCTGATGTGCTAAAAATAATAAAGAAAATAATGAGGCTGAGATCACTGGAGTCAAACCCACTACCTGTGTGTCACAAGTTTTTTAGCTTTCTGGACTTTAGTTTCTTACCAATAATGTACAGATAAAAATAATATATGCTCCAAAGTATTGTTTTGATAAGCAAATAATAACCGTAAAAGTGCATGGAACAATAGCTGGCACCCGTACACACCATATCATAGTAAACCATGCTGCTAACAAAACACATCTAAGATAGTCCAGGTTGTTAGTATGTGGAAAGGAATACACTTTCTATGTTCTCTGCACTGAGAAGAAGCTCTAAGAACTGAAATTGCACAGATCACATGATAATAGTGAATGCCTCCAATCTCAAGGAAATCCACCCTTCATAAGAAAACAATGGGTGGGAGGTAACAGAGCATCATAATTAAGAGCACAGCCTCTGGAATAAGGTGGACCTGTGTTCAGAATCTGACATCATCTTATATTGGTTGTTCTAAGACACTTAACTTCTCTAAGCTTCTGTTTATTCACTGGTAAAATGGGAAAAATAGTACTGACTATAAGGAGATTTGATGAGGATTAAGAGACTACTTATAAGTACCCAGCACAAAATAGCCAAAGTAGTAAACAAAACTGCTTTTATTAGTTTTTTAAAAATTTAATTTTAATTTTAAAATTGTTTAATAAACAAAAAATAAAAAAAGGACCTGATGTTGGTCAGGGGGTTCTCATTCCTGGCTATACATGTGACTCACCTGGAGAGCTTCGAGACGTTTAGAAAGTAAGGTTGCCTAAATTTCACCTCAGACAAATGGAATCAGACTCCCTGAGGTTAGGTCTGGATATTAGCATTTTTAAACACTATCTAGGTAATTCCAACATGGAAGTTGGGAGTCAGAACCACAACAGCCAGCCAGAAAAGAAGGCCCACTTTTTACCATCTGAAACTAACTGTTTTTATTAACAGCTACTATCCTTACAAAATAAGCTCATCGGATTTGCCCTCTCAAACCAGAATTACTAGTATCTGACGGTGAAATGGAAGCTAAGACAGTATGAACAATTCATTTCCGGAAGAAACAGAGGCAGATTTAAAACTCTAGTTAGGCCCTGAAGCCCAGACCTCTTATTCAGATGCACTACTACTACCACTACTCCCTCAGCACAACCACAAACATAGTCATGATAAGTTCCTCATTAAAATCCTTTAATGTACTTACCCCCTTAGAATACAGTCCATACTTCTTAATGGGAACACCACCCTTCAATACCTGGTCCAAGAGTGTGCGTGCTGAGGATAAGTCACATACATGCTGACTGCTCTGGTGCTGGTTTAAATAGCCAAACCACCGCCCACCCAAGGAGTCAGTGATCAATCTCAGTGGCCAGTTAACATGCTCAAGAGAGAACAGTGTTAATACAAAAGGATGCACTGTGAACGGTGGCCCCCAGAACAGTGCACGATGGCAACACAGCCGGATCCATTCTTCTCTTTGGCCTCATCTCTTTCTGATTCCCCTTTTTTGTCCTTACAACTGTTATCCCTTCTTTCACTTTATCACCTTAATACATGCTTTTTCTTCCATATAAAACACTGGTCCCTCATTCTGCAGACTTCAGTGTAAATGTCACTTCCCGGAAAAAAATGTTCCCCAACAGCCACTACCCCCACCGAAGTCCTGCCCCAGTTCGATGCTGCTGCTGACTTCCTTCCACAGCCCCGAGGGCCCCCCACCAGCATTTCCGCCCATCAGTGCTACTGAGCGCAAGGATCATGTTGGTCTTGCGCAAGACTCTCAGGGCCTGGGTATGGAGGAGTGAAGAGGGACTCGCAACAACTCTGGTGACTGACCCGCGACAAAAGTTTACTCTTCTAACTCAGGTCTCACTCTTCACATCCTCTAAGGCAAACTCTGTGGAAAATGTTAAAAACTGCTGAATCTGGGTGTTGCATATACAGTGATCTGTTCTTCCAATATTTTTTATAAGTTTGAAAATTTTAGGGCTTAAAAATAAAGTGAGTTCTACCTCCACTCCTAATCCTGCCTTTCTGGCTAAATATTCTTCAGTTATAGGACATCTAGCAACAACGTGTCACAATCATTTTCCCACCATCTGATGGCAGGACCATTGGGCAGAGGGTAACAACCTGTTGCTAGCGTAAGAGAGTGCTAAAGAACCCTTAGGATTTGCTAACAGAAAGAAAGAAGCTTCTGCCAACAGCCAGACACTGGGTTCCCACAAAATCCTGAGATTTCATCCATTTCCTTTGATAGCCTTTCCTAGAGAAAAAGAGAAATGCTGTTCAGGTCTGAGAAGAGGAGGAAGAAAAGGATGCTGGAAAGGGTGAGCAAGCTGCAGAACAGAGCAGTGATGTATCATGTCATCAGGGGAGCTTAGTTACATAAATTCAGCTTGCTCTGGTGCTGCAATAGCAGCAGCCATATCACCCACTGGCCAAGCATGCTCACTTCCAGCAACCACCTAATGTGCCCAAGACAGAACACCGTTAACACTGAAGAGAAAGCCCTCAGTCAGACAGCCATTCCCAAAAGACTACGCACCATAAACAGCTCTCTCCGGTAAAAACCCTGACAAAGATATTAACTTTTGAAGTTCGGTGGACGAAGACAGTAGAAGTAAACCCTTCACTTCCTAGCCTCTCTGTTCCCTTCTGAACAGCATTCCTACAGCAGAGAATGGGAACGTCCATGTGGCTGATCTAAGCTCTGACACTTGCCATTACCTCTTGCTGCTTCTCCTCATTGGGGTAGGTGTCTACAAATACTCCCAGCCCCACAAATTTGTCCATGTTTCCAAACACAGGCCCTAGAGAGAGAGAACAGATGATGAACAATGAAAAAAAGTCAAGAGTTGAAATAAGAATAATATATCACTACGATGGAGAAAAAAGCAAAATTCAAATGACTCTCGGGCCTCAATTAAGATGAGAAAACACATGTAAAAGCACCCAGAAGAGTACGGGGCCTGTAACAAGCAGCCAATAAATAGCTGTAGCGTCTACTGAAGGCAGGGAAAAGAGAAAAGGCCACTGCAACCTTATTTAGCACTACATCTGCTCCCTGATCCCAACTAGCTGCTGAGGTGCCCCTAAAGAATTCTGTTTCACAAACAGTTGGTGACGACCATGCCCCTAAGAGAGATTTGATTTCTGAGTTTGACTTCTTGTTGCAAAAGAGATCAGGCTGAATCTGCTGGAGTTTGCCATCTGCTTGGGGCTCCCACACAACAGGGAAAAATACACACTGTTTTCCTAACTCAGGAGTGCTGAGATCAGTCACTGTGAACAGCCAGAAGGAATCTGCTCACCCAGTCATCAGTGTTCAGGAGAGCCAGTGCTTTCACCTAGTCAACAGGCCAGGTCGGGTCACAGGAAAATCAGAAAGAACTAATAAGCAAGAATCGCCCCAGGATGAGTCAAATTCGGCTCCTCATGAGGATTCAGACCCCACTCTAGAGACTAGACAGGCCAATCTGCACCCACAGACATCAAGGGAGAGGAAAAACTGCTGGCATTGTGGGGACGTACCCTTCTCAAAAAGAGGGCACATGAGAAAGCAGGTTGGGCCGTGGCCAGTGCGGCTCAGTGGGTTGGGCATCGTCCCTCAAACCAAAAGGTCGCTGTTTCAATTCCTGGTCAGGGCACACGTCCGTGGATGGGGGCGTACAAGAGGCAACTGATGGATGTTTCTCTTGCACTTTGATGTTTCTTTCCCTCTCTTTTTCCCTCCCCTCCTCTCTCTCTAAAAATAAATAAACAAAATCTTTAAAATAAAGAAAAAGAAAGAAAGCAGGTCATCCACCCCCTACACAAAGCAACCCAGGGTCCCGATACCTGATTGCATCCGATCCTTTGTGTACCAGATTGCCAAGCCATCCCCATGCAGATTCTTCTTTCCTTGTCCGTGGATTTTGAAGTGCACCTGCAATTCCCAGTCTCTCAGGAAACATGGCTGAAGTGAAAAACACATTGGGATCAATAAAGGGCATGAATGTGAAACCCCTCATCAGCAGTCTACAGACTAGGAAAATATACACGCAGGTAACGAGGCTAAGGGTTAAAACTTGCTAAGTGTTAGTGTCATAAAGTTAAATAAATAGAGCCATTCAACTGTATATGAGATTTAATGTAAAAAGTAAATAAACCTCCTAACTTCCTTCAACATCTCCCAATAGGAACAGTGCGAAAAGACATGAGACCACCACATAAGGTTGCTATCATCCTACAGAGATCCAGCAAAGCATCTCAGGCTGTAGAGTACATGGCTAAAATATCTCATCTGCAGCTTAAGAACACCTCACTGACAGAAATACTCTAAAAAGCTTGAATTTAAAGAAAGGTCAAGCCCTGGCTAGTGTGGCTCAGTGGATTGAGCGTGGGCCTGGGAACCAAAGGGTCCCTGGTTCGAATTCCAGTCAGGGCACATGCCTGGGTTGCAGGCCAGGTCCCCAGTAGGGGGCGTGCAAGAGGCAACCACACATTGATGTTTCTCTCCCTCTCTTTCTCTCTCCCTTTCCCTCTCTATGAAATCTTTAAAAAAAAAAAAGGTCAAAGCCTTATTAATTGTGAAAGAATAAGAAAAACAAAATCATTTTACAAAGGTTTCCAAGAATAATTAACCGATGCTATACATACCTCTAATTAGTTAGACTTGGCTCTACAACAAGCTAAGGGATAAGCCGGAGTTCCCATGAGGAGGCATAAGTTACAATCCCCCAAAACCTCATGCCTGTTATGGTCAGGAAGCATAAATGCACCAAAAGAGAACAACCCCACTCCCACAACAGGAACAGCTTCTGGTGGGAAAACTTTAAGGAGGTGGGTATGAATCAGACACCTGTTTCTATTTTTGAACTGTGTAGCAAACCTTGGAAAAATGAAGAAGGAGGTAAGTACTCTAAATAGTCTAACACTTTCTCTTTTTTAATTATTTAAAAAAATTTTATTGTTGACACTATTTTGAACACTTTCAAGTAGAAACCACAGGTGGGTATTTGGTTTAAAAAGGCTCCTGGTTCAAGTTCACCATGAAAAAAGAAGAGAAGGAGGAGCGGACAGACCAACAGGATTCAGCCGAAGGCTCTCCAAATAGATTGTTCTGGCTCTCAAGCAACATATTGCTAGATCATTGTCAGTTTTCAGTTTCATTTCTGGGAAATCTTCCAAAATGTGTTAAAATTGGGAGTACATGGTCCAAATGAAAGAAGTGCAGATACTTCTAAATTCACCAGTAAACCCTGAAATCTCCACCAGCTTACCCTACTCTGATGAACTCAGCCTCTGTTTTCTCATTCTGGGTTCTCATCTTTCTGCTGTTACATTTATATTTCAGGGCAAGAGTGGAATTCAGTTGCAGTAAGCTAATGGGTAGACATTATGCCCCTGAAAAGAGGGCAGGGCCAGAGTGGTTCACAGTGACCCAACAGGTGTCTGCCACTTATCCCTGGCCTTGTGTAGCACAACGCTGTACGGTTTTTCTCAGGACTATGTCTAATAGTGGTTCTGAAATTTTGCTACACATTACATTCACCTAGTCCTAGAGCTTTAAAAAATCCCAATGGCCAAACTGCACCCCATTCCAATTAGATCAGAATTTCTGGGGGTGGGATCCAGGTATCAATTCCAATGGACAACCAAACTTGAGAACCACTGCTCAAACCAGTGCTTCCTATCCAAATCACTCAGAAACAAATCCCAAGGTTCTTTCTGATAGCCAGTTATCAAAAAATACAGGTAGCAGAAAATCCAAAAAAAGAAAACTGGAAACTAGCCTAGAATTGCTACTAAGAATTATGTAGAGACAGCTAGCAAGAGAGAAGCAAAGCACCTAGCCCTGGATACAATCATTTAGTAACTGAGAGACCTCCATCAATGAACCTTATAAGGGATATAGAACATAACAACGTGCATTTCTGTAACCATTTTAACTTTCCAAAGCTTTTTCATGTCTATTCTCATAACAACCCTGGTGGGCAAGTAGAACAAGAATTATGAAGCGCATCTGACAAATGGAGAAACTGAAAACTGAGAGGTTAACTAACCTCCTAGGGCTCACAGTGGCTGTGTGATAAACAGCTAGATCTGGAACCCGAGTCTTTCAGCTGGCAGCCTTTCACCTCTACTACCAGAACACACTACCCTACACTCTGTCCAGGAATGAGCTCAGCCCTGTAGTCTGGGTTAAGGGGCCAGCTTGGGCAAATGGCTCACACAGAAACTTCTCTTTTCCCTATGCTTCTTTAGTATTCTCTGCACATAACATGAACAGGGAGAAGAAATATCGCTCTTTTCTGAGATTTAACTTATCTAAACCTAATGATTAAAAAAACACACAGAAAAGTGAGTTCTTAGCTTACATGAATCCAAGAGAAAGTATTCAAGGATGACAACAAGGTCATTCCCAAAAGTAAAGCGGTTGTAAAAGACTTAGGAAGAACCCTGGAAACCAAAAAGAAAGCATCGTCTTACACTTGTACACAATCAGAATGCAGCCGCACCAGTAAAGCCGCATTCACTTCTTGCCATCATACCTCCGGAAAGACAGTGTAGCTAGAAAAGGTCCAAAGAAGGACAAATAAAATGACCACAGGCTCAAAGTGGCTTTCATGTGAAAATAAAACTTAAAATTAGACTCCCCAAAGTGAAATAACAAAGAAGGGGAAGAAGAAACTGGAATAAATTTAAAAGACAAGTCTTTTACTTTACGAAGCAAAGTAACTAAACATGAGTTATTAACCTTCAAGAAGTCACACTATCAAGTCAATAAGGAATTGAAGACATTTCAAAAAACAGAATAAAATTGAGTTATTCGGTGTAATTAGAGCAATAGAGAGCATTTCCCTAAATATCTGATTGCATTATGAAGGTCATCAAAGTCTCTGAAATGAAAATTCCTGATATACACAGAAGATAGAATACTGGAAATAAACAGTAAAATTAAGTCAATATGCCCCTGGTGAACTTTCTAGGCTATTTTGGGTCACCAACACAGGAAGGAGGAAGACTCTTACCATCCGGTTCCATAGGGCACCCTGTTTACTTTGCATATCTGGGGTAAGGCGGATATATTGGGTCATCACCATGGCATTGCCCATCAGATTCCACAATGAGGAACTTCCAGTGCCCACACCTACATAGAGGAAGTAGATCAGCTCATACTCTTCCAACACCAACCCATTCAGAAAGCCACTACAAGGCCCTCCAAAAGCTGGAGTCATCATCTTTTTTTTTCCCCTCTCATGTCAATCTCCCACCTTCTATCATAAACTTTATATCCTTATGATCTTTACAGCTTCCTTTCACAAAGCCCTTCTCAGGTAAAGACCCCAAAGCACATCAGAGCTATCACTTTATCCATGCCTCAGTTAACCATTGCTCAAATCCATTCTTCCCTTTTTGATCTGTGACTAAATTGTAGCACCATTAAAAAAAATTCCCTAATTAAACCAAAAAGGGCCTAATCCTCAGGCCTCTGGCTGGGGCTTAATCACCTTGTTTCTTTAAACAATCCAAGCACCACTTCACAAGATACCTCAGACTACAAGCCCCTTGGGAGTGAGAACTGTGTCTGTATAACCCACAGCATTAGAAGAGACCCACACAGAGGAAGCATTCCATGCATCTGCTAAGCGAATAATAATCACCCTTAACAGCAGTGTTAAGGGTGCTTAAATGCTCTTGCACTTGGAGTTTGTGTGTGTGTGTTTGTTTGCTGTCCTCCTACCCACACTCCAGTGGGGAAACAGGCTTGTGTCTAGCCATCTGCACTGATTTGGTCCTCTTTGCAGCCCAATATACAAATTTTCTGGTTGATAAGCTAAGCCTAAGGGCCTATGAACCCTAACAGAGCAAAGCTACCAGTCTCTTATCAGTAGGGTTCCTGTACTGGAGAACAGGTGTTTTAAACCGCAACAGATTTATCTTCAGTCTCAGTCCCGCCAAGTTCGACCCCAGCTCTGTCTCCTGCTTTATTTCTAGTACATCTACAGCTCCATCCGGAGACAGGCTCATTGTTACTGGCCCTCCACAACTCGCCCCCCATTCGCAGTACCCACCCCTTCCCACATTGCTCCTGTCCAACACCGATCTCCCCTCTGTTCAGGCCTAGCCCTACCGGCTTCCGAAAGCCCAGTTACGACCTGCTGGAAACACCCAGCGCTAAGTGAGGGGCGGTGCGAGGCGGGGCTGAGGGGGTAAGTGTTGAGGAAGGCTGACCCCTGCCCTGCAGGCCCGTGGCTCCCAAAAGCGGCAGGAGTCCCCGTGGACCCCCTCCCACCGGCGGCAGTTTCCGGAGCCGCGAAGCCCGTCGCCGCCTGTCTGTACTAAGGAACTCAGGTGCAGAAGCCCTCCCCGAGCACGACCACCTAGTCCCGGGCGCCTCACCCTGGTAGGGCTTCGACAGTGAGTGCTCCCGTTTCAAGTACTCGAACGTCTGACCCGCCCCGACTTTTCGGGGCCCCTGCTCAGACCCCAACAAAAGAAAAAGGAGAAACATCCTAGACCCATCCCGAGCCGAGAAACGCCGCCGCCACGGCCACCGACACCCCGAGGGTCCTAAAGTGGCCGCCATCTTTCTCACTACTGTCCCTTCACCAAAACTCCGCCCGGATTCACAAGCCATTGGCCCATGGAACCATCTGCTCCGCGTTCCATTGGTTCTCGTCAATTTTCCGCCGCCGCAGGTGAACATCTCGGTGATTGGCTGGCTTGATATCAGTTGCCTTGCCAACCCAGGAAGGGGGCGTGGCCAAGTGCCTGGACTCCCTCATTTGCTTTTGTCCTGGGTTCCGCTAGGCTTACTGGTATATGTAGTGATTTTCATTTTGTCTTTTATCTAGACTTAATTTAAATGTTTCTTCCTGTCCCATGGAAATGTTTTAACCTCTCTACCATAGTACCCTCCTGACTGCGGAACTATCGGGAGGATATAGAACTGAAAGGAAAAATAGAGAAGTTACACAATGGGAGTAGCTGGAAAAATTTCCGGAAAATTAGCAAATTTATAAAAGACTTGAACAGCACTATCAAACAACTGGACCTGATGACCTTAATAGGAACTTCACCCAACAATAGCAGAAAACATACCCTCTTCAAGTGCAAAAGAAACATTTGCCAAGATAGTTTGGGTCAACAAACAGCAAACTCACCCTGCCATCACCACCACCACCCACACACAAAACCTTCACAAATTTAAAAGAATTGAAAGCACATAAATGGTGTTTTATTGTGACGGAATTTGACTAGAAATCAAAAATATTTTGGAGAAATCCCACATATTTGGAAATTGAACACCTCACTTTTTAAAATATATTTTATTGATTATGCCATTACAGTTGTCCCATTTCCCCCCTTTCATTTCCCTCCACCCTGCACACCCCCTCCCACCCACACTCCCCCACTTTAGTTCATGTCCATGTGTCATTGGTTCTTTAGCTTCTACATTTCCCACACTACTCTTGCCCTCTCCCTGTCTATTTTTTCTCCCCTCCATCTATGCTACTTATTCTCTGTACCTTTTCCCCCACCTCCTCCTCCCACTCCCCTGTTGCTAACATTCCACATGATCTCCATTTTCTGTGGCTCTGCTCCTGTTTTAGGTGTCCGCTTAGTCTGCTTTTGTTTTAGGTGTGGATGTTAATAACTGTGAGTTTGCTGTCCTTTCTCTGTTCATATTTTTTATCTTCTTTTTCTTAGATAAGTCCCTTTAACATTTCATATAGTAAGGGCTTGGTAATAATGAACTCCTTTAACTTGACCTTATCTGAGAAGCACTTTATCTGCCCTTCCATTCTAAATGAAAGCTTTGCTGGATGAAGCAGTCTTGCATGTAGGTCCTTGCCTTTCATGACTTGGAATATTTATTTCCAGCCCCTTCTTGCCTGTAAGGTCTCTTTTGAGAAATCAGCTGACAGTCTGATGGGAACTCCTTTGTAGGTGACTGTCCCCTTATCTCTTGCTGCTTCTAGAATTCTCTCCTTCATTTTAATCTTGGCTAATGTAATGATGATGTGCC
>PVKM010010345.1:0-35080 GCA_004027735.1 Carollia perspicillata
CAACGGAGGCATGTGTCCTGACTGGGAATTGAAGTGGCAACCCTTTGGTTTGCAGGCCTGCATTCAATCCACTGAGCTACACCAGCCAGGGCTGATATATATATATATATTTAATTTTTATAAATATGTTTATTGATTTTAGAGAGAAAGGGAGGGTGGAGAGGGAAGTAGAGGTAGAGGGAGGAGAGAGAGAGAGAGAAAGAGAGAGAGAGAGAGAGAAATATTGATGTGAGAGGGAAACATTAATTGATTGCCTCCCATACATGCAATGACTAAGAATCAAACTGGCAGCCCAGGTATGTGCCCTGACCTGGAACTGAACCTGCAACCTTTTGGTGGTATACAGATAATGCTCCCACCAACTGAGCCACACTGGCCAGAGCTAGGTGATATTTTGTATCTTAATCTTTACACTCAAAAATATTTCTAAGACATCCTTTTGATTGAGTTTAACTTCATGTACTTTAATATTTTGATTGCATTCAAAGTATTCTAAAATACAGATATATCATGGTTTATTTTACTAAAGAACCTTTATGTTGTCTCCAAATTTTCAATATTACACATAATGCTGTAATGAAACAATTGCACCTAATATCCTCACACACTTGCGAAAGCCTTTCTGAGGAATACCTCCCTACAAATAGAATTGCTGAAACAATGAGTTCATTCTTTAAAATTCTTTATAGGTTCTGATGAATTACTCTTCAAAGAGTTTTTATCAATTTATAGCCCACTGAGAGTATATAACAGTTGGGCAAGTTTATTAAATTAGCTCTGATTTTCTTGAGTATAAAACTGGAATAAATTACCTTTTTATCAAGGTTAACATGAGGATTAGATGAAGTAACACATGTAAAGCACCTCGGATGGTACCAAGTGGGTGCCTGATAAATCTTCATTCCTATCTTTCTATTTCTCCAACGTTTCCCCTTGACACAAAGCAACAATGTAGCAATTACTTGTTGGATCTGATTTTTCCACCTGGTTTATATATATATTTAGTGTTTCCAGCACTCTAGTATTCATACCTCCATCACTACTGAGTTTCTTAACTGTTAGAGTTAGTTCCAATCAGCCTTGTCTTTATATATAGATCACTATCCTCCTGTGACACACGATGCCCATCCTAATCAAAATTTCAATGTTTTCCAAGTACTTTGTAGATGTCTTCTCAGTCTTCTGGTTGGGACCCTTTGTTTCCATATTTTTGGAGTTCTAAGACATGGATTTCTAGTTGAATGATCCCAAATCGAAGTGTCCACATCTACTTGTCTGATAAAAAGTCCTAAGAGAGGCTCGGAGAGATTTGTGGCTGTTAAACTTGAATGCTCTCTGTCTCTGTGCCCAGCCCTCCACTCCTTTGTTGTAGGATGCTGGGGGCACTCTTTCCGAAGTTCCCGCACTTCTGCTGAGATATCAAATCCAGCTCTCTTCTTATGCAGGGAGTAACCCAGATCCAGAAAAGTCACATTAGTTAATTAAGATAACATAGGTAATTAGTAGAGAGGTAGGCATAGAAGCCAGCACTGGCACTTCCCAGGTATGAATATGTAATATTGTGCTGTGTATGATGTTACTAGAAACTCTGTATTTATACAAGGACTGTCACTAATTCTACCCATGCTAAGTCTTGGTGATACTATTTAGATTTGACCTTGTCTGCACCAAAGCAGATAACAGCATTTCCTCTCCCCTTACATACATACTATAGTTGCTATATCCCAGCCTGTGGCTAAAAGGCTGCTGCATTTCTTTCCCTACTGAGGTTTGCCATAAAATGCCATTTGCAAAAGGTAAAAAAAATTACAAAGTGAGCATTTCTAGCTACACTAACACTGGAAACTGATGCGGCAATATTAAAGAATGATGGGATTTTAAAGTTGGAAGGACCTTCTACATTGTCTAATCTGATTGTCCCTTACTTTTAACCATGAGGAGATTTAGGCCTGAAGGGATCAGCCTTTTACTGTGAGTCTCAGAGCCATTTAGTTTTGGAACAAGGATAAAACCCAGCTGTCCAAACTCTGGTGTAGTTACACAACTCTGTACCGCTTCAATGTAAAAACAAATAAACAAGAAAGCCTACTTCTCGGCATTGTTTAGTGTTTATTGATACGAAGGGATCATGTGCCACTTACAGTAATCTCTTAAGATTTCATAATAATCCCTGCTTTATCCCATTAAACTCTAGCTGTAGCCCTGTGCTTAATAGATTGAAATCTATTATTCACAATGCTATCTTGTTCCTGTTCAAACAACATTATTCTTGTGACAAAATTTTATGGATTCATACTCAGTTTCATAGCAAAGGGAGAGGATAAAGCATGAAAGCAAAGAATTTTCATTCACACATTAAATTCAACAGGTATCTTTCAAGTACCTACTATTGCCCAGCATTATCCTTGGCACTTCTGGGGATTCAGAAGGAACATACTGCATATTGTAACCTCAGAGAACTCATATTCTGTTGTGGGCTTCTGAGTATCCAGGAACATCTGGAGAATAATGTACCTGTACCTCAAGCTGTACCTGAGGAGGTGGAATAGCGTAGTGGGTAAAGCATAGGCTTTGAGGTCAGGCAGTGCTGGGTTTGCATCCTGGTTCTGTTATCGACTAGCTGTGGTATTTCAGGCAAACAACTTCAGTCAAGTCTCAAGTCAGTGTCCTCATCAGGGGATAGAAATAGCACTTACATCATAGAGTCATTTCAAAGATTCCATTAAAAGACAAGACAGAAATCACTTAGCACATGTCTGACACATAGTGCTCAAAGATGTCAGCTAATGTTCAAATCTTTATTATTATATGTTAGTGAAGTCTACTGTGCTCTTTCAAAGCACATTGGAGAGCAAAATCAATATCTCAATATACTTAGAGGTAGAAAATTTGGGCTTTAGATCTGAAATACCTAGATTTTATTGATTGACTTACTGTTTGATTGAGCTCTGTTTGTGGGGCTCAGTATAGCCATTTGCCAACAACAGAAATCTCAAACTTTGAGGAGTCCTCGGGGTAAAGTTAGGAATAGCAGTCATATCACTGGGGTGGGGAGGATATCTTCCATTTAATTTTGACTTATTTGTGTTGTGAGAAATGTCCACCCAAATGGTCTCTGTTCTCGGACAAAGGACTCCTAGCTGGTTGTCAATTACTTAGATTCCCACCCTGCCTTATCTTGGACACCCTTTATTGCTAGTAAATTATGCCCTTAGAGGAAAACATTTGAACCAAATAGCACAAGGTATTTTGAGAAGACTTGAGGTATTTGAGAAGGTATATTGAGAAGACTTGATCTAAGATAAGCTAATTAGTTGCCAAATCTTCTTCCTTCCTTCCTTCCTTCCTTCCTTCCCTTTTTCTTCCTTTCTTTCTTTCAAGCTTTTTGACCTAATTATATACATGACATATATAAATATAATATGTAATATAATATATAATATATTTCTTTTTTTAAAACAGGGAAAATAAATTAAATACAGGGAAGGGAAATGGCCTTAACAGTGTATTTGTACAATTTAAAATATAAAAGTTATGCCTATTTTGAAATGAAATGTTTTATAAGTAACTTTTCGGTCAGTCTATTAATAATCATTTTCAAAGTGGTAACATATAACAGAGCATATTGGAATATTAGGGATCCGTGAATGTCTGTCAGCTTGAATTTGTATATATTTTTGCATCACTAAAAATACTGTGATTTAGTACGCAGAGGAAGAGAATCTCCTGTAAAATAAGACTGCTGTTGAATGTTTGTGTAAGTTGATTTCTAATATGCAGAATCATATATCTAGACATATACTTGGTAATTAATACTAGTGAAGATCAAAGACTTGTCACCTAAATCAAGCAATTAAGATGCTTTTTCCTAGAAGCATCTAGATATTTGTATCCATCCTCCAAATCAGTGTACTTGTCTAGACAGAATTTCCTTCAGAAAATTGACCAAACAGAAGAAAATTCTTACAGTAAAATACCGAGAATTAGAAAGTCTGAGAAAAACCACACACAACTCCAATATATTAGAGTTGGAACCTGCAACTTGTGAATTAGTACCATGCCATCTTTTAAAATATAAGAAAATACATACTAGAATCAAGAAACAGCCCTAAATCCAACTGAGAGAAGAAAAATCACTTCCCTACGAAGGAAATAATTTCCACAAGAGATAGTTTCTCTCTACTCCTGAGTTTGCAGCCATGCAGGTAGTTCCAAAGCCAGGAAACATTGG
Source organism: Carollia perspicillata (assembly GCA_004027735.1). NCBI lineage: Eukaryota > Metazoa > Chordata > Mammalia > Chiroptera > Phyllostomidae > Carollia > Carollia perspicillata. The sequence goes on from PVKM010010345.1 coordinate 4,232, forward strand.
GTGCTTCAGTTTTCCATTTTCTAGCCATTTTCTGAAACATCAACACCAGTACTGTTCTCTTTACTTGTAGTTTATTTCTGCATAACAACCACCACCCATCCCTTTACTGATTTAGAAGATGAAGGCAAAATAAACACAGCTCCCTGGGCGATTCTAGCTTACCTATAGTGTATGTCACCCTGTCAATCACTCTCTGCGTTGTCGCTCTCTCGGTTCTTTTCAGCACGCCCACAGGGCTCCTGAAATGATGCAGGAGTGTCCTGCACACTTGGATAGGATAAAAGAAAAGAAGGAAAAGAGAAAGGTGCCCAGGGGCGTTTGTACCAAGATACAGTGCTCATTGGTTGGTGCCCTGTCTGGCTGTATGGGGCGTGGGGCAGAGCATTCAACCATGCAAGGTAAATAGCAACCAACCTAGTGCCTGGTACAAATATCCAAAGGTAGCAAAGAGGCCATTGAAGCACAGGGCTCAGAGGGGAGAATATTTACTCCAGCACTCCTCTCCTTTACAGATAAGAAAGCTGACAAGTTGAGACATTCATTTATTTATATTAAAAAAAAAAAACTGGGAATATGATCCACAAGGTAGTCTATGTAGTTTGGTTAAAGCTCCTTCAGAACACATTGTGGAGGATGATGGCAAAAACCTGAAAGCTGACAGAAATAGAACGGACCCGAAAGGTGATCTAGTGCATTCACCTCACTTTGCAATGAAAAAACCCAGGCCCAGAGGGTTAAAGCCCCTGTACCTGTACTGTGGGCACACAGTGCAGAGACCCACAGATCTTGTCAACACACAGTGCCCCTTCTTTTTTAAGTCAAATTTACTGGGGTGATGATGGTTCAGAAAACCACACAGGTTTAAAGTGTACAACTCGGTGAAACATCATCTGCATACTGCCCCTTCTTAATGACCTGAAATAGGGGGCGTCTTTTTACAGTTTTGCAGGTTCTACCTTGCTGCTTCTCTAGACTAGCGAGGTTTTCTATTTCCCTTTGGTCGTATTGTAAACAATGCACTAAATGTAGCAATGGAATTCTTGCAGTTATCTGTGTATTCTATGGGCAATTTAAAATTGGCTTGGGTAAAATGAGAAACTTCACACTAGTCATAAGAAACTCTAAAGAGATGCAACAATTCAATCTGGTTAACGTAATAATAGCAATAAAGAAGAAATTGAACATCTTTTCTTCTCTTGAAACAAGCTAAAAACAATTTACAAATTTACTTATTAATCCTCAGGGAGGAGCTTCAGCCATTTCACTCCCTGAGAATCTCAACCACAGATGTCACAAGGCAGGGTGCGTGTTCAGGATCGGCGAGCGCTGGTGTGGGGAATCAGAAGACTGAATTTCAAGGTGTCTTGGTGGTGCTCATTTGCTATTTAATGTGGTTGAATCACAGAATGTCTCTGAACCTCAGCTTGCTTGCTATTTAAACGGGAGGAGTTCAGTAAGGTGGTCTTCAAGATGCCTTCATGGACGAGTTCTGAGTGATTTCACAGAGGTCTGAGTCTGCAGCTTAGATTTTCTTTCTTGATACTCTCACTTAAAGTCTTCCCTAAGGCTCTATAACTTTATTGTTCTTCTAGATCTTCCCTGTTTATAAATTTTCTTTTTCTTCTCCTTTTTCTAAGAGGAACAAAAAACACAATAGTGTTTTTTCTGTGTCGGGGGTGGTGAACCAATAAGTAGAGAGAAAATGAAGCCAGAAATGGGCAATTACCTTGTTTATACCTGGTGGGATCCTGGTAGTCATTTGGGATATTTTAAGTTTTATTTTTTCCCCATGACTCACCTTTATTCCTGTCCCCTTACTCTTAGCATCTGACTTTCTAGTTCCTCAGAAAAACCATCTGTCCTGATTTCTTTCAATGTTCTTCCTTCAAAATGTGTCTACTCTTAACTCATCCTTTCCCATCCCAGAGGGAGACAAGCCTTTCTCATCCAAAGGCAACCTTCTACTGGGGCCTTAATCCAATGCCCAGTTCTTCTGGGGCAGTGGTTCTCATATGTGGATTCATAGTAGAATCACCTGGGAGAACTAATAAATAATACAGGTGCCCCCCCCTTCCCAAAATAATTCAGCTAGGATCTCTGCAGATCAGGGATGGGCATTAGCATATTGTAAGGGTCCTGGCTGAGTCTAATGTCGAGAAAGGTTTGGTAATCAGCGCTCCAGGGTCTTGAAGTAGTAATTAATCTTTGTTTATGCTTCAGTTTTAATCCATTTTACTGGCTCCTCATCAATCTACAAATGTGCTCAGCCATTTGTTATCTTAATAAAACACCTTTCACTGTCCCTCAAGCTATGACTGCAAGCATTGTCTTTCCTCCCACTTTACCTTCTGCTTCTGGCCAGTCCTGAAATGGCTTTCTTTGAAGTCACCACATGGCCAGCAGAGGCCCTGTCTCTTCATCATCTCTAGGTCCAGGCTCTCTGCAGGACCTAGCTATCTGATTACCATCATCTGTGTGAAAGTCTCTCTTTCCTTGGCCTCTGTGACTGTTCATTTTGGTTTCTTTGCAAGGTCCCCCAAAGTTCCTTTAAAATTATATCTCTCTGAATTTTATCCTAGTGTCCTTAAATTCTTGGTTTGTTCTCTCCCCAAAGTGAGTGCCTAAGTTTAAATGATCACATCCATCAAAATGGCTCTCAAATCTTTCTCTGTCTCCTGAGTTGCAAGTTACACATTGCAGGAGACATCTTCATCTGGATGTCCTTCCTTCTCCTCAAACTCAGTATGTTCCAAACAGAGCTCGGGCTCTTCCAGCAGTCTCGCTTCTCTGTGGTCCCCCACGGAACTCCAGCCATCGCAGTCTCCCCAGGTTTCTGGGCTTAAAATTCTGGGTTTCTGTCATTTTTGCCTCACTTATTTGCTTTCCATATCCCACGAATCTCCAAGTTATATCTATTTGTACTTTTTAAGATAGCTATTTTCTCCTTCTCATTTCTAATTCTTATTCGAACATTTTCTAAGCCACAGATCAATTATCCAGTCTGCTATGGCATCATATACCACAGTTATTTCCAACTCCCAGTCAAAATTAGCCTTCCATCCTTGGTGGTCCCAAAGCACTACTGGAGTCTAGTATGAAATTTAGCACTTTCTACCTTATAACATATCACAGCATGTACAGGTTTCATTATTTAATTGTTAATATCTCGATATCAGAGACTATATCTTTCTTTTTGTGGATATAGTTAGTATTAAAAACAAGGCACTTACAGTCGATCTGAGTCAACAAACACACATATACAAACATCTATAATATAAACATCTATAATTGTTTTGAGCTATAAAGGGTGATGGCATGGGGATTTGTTAACATAGTGGGTGCAACTGATGCATTTATAAACATTAGTTTGAACTGATCACCATTATGCTAACACATATTTTTATGTGTCATTTCATTCCACCCTCCCAACAAACCTGCAGGGCCAGTAGTGTGCAGAAACTTATACTGAAAACATTAAATAATTTATCCAAGGTGACACCATTAGTATTGGAAGAGCAGGGGTGAAATACAAATATAAAATCTTGTGTGCTTAATACCATGGGAGCCCATTAGATTAAATCACACCCCCTGCTCACACATTGGGAGTTGATGAGCTAGGGAAGAAGACCCTTTGCTAGGGGAAGGTTTGTGGATAGTGCTGAGCTTTTATTCCTGAAAAGTAGTAAAGTATTCTGTTTATTCCTCTTTTTACTCACATTGGTCTTGCAATTCCCCAGTTACAGAGTCAGACTGAGAAGCAGGGGGTGTGAAGGCTCTCAGTTGCAGTGTGTGAGGGCACTTCTCAAACATGCCAGCTCCTCTGGTTTATCAGTCCATCATTTACATCATTTCCCTTTTCATCCTGAAAGCACTGTCTTTAAGAGATCTCAATTAAAATGACAAGAACCTTGGCCTTGGTCATATGTTTTTATCAGCTAACTGCTGTGGTAGGATTTGTTCCACAGCTTCATGGGGTCCTCTCTAGCCAACTGATACCTATGATAGAGTGGGTTGCAGAGGGAAGGGACCTATGTCCTTCACACAACACCTGCATGCTTCGGGGATCCCAGCAGTGCTTTCTTTTGAAAAGTAATCAATATTAGTTTGCAAGAAATTTGAGGACAAAGGAACATGTCTTCTAATCTTTTTAAATCAATCTTATTATCTTACTAGGCTATGGCTCTGAATGTCAAATATACTTATTCTATAGAAATAGTGTGAATCTGAGTTCTTTATGAATAATCAGAGGCACAGGTGCTATCTCCTGAAAGGGAACCAGTAACTAATTGTTAAAAAGAACTGAATTAAGTTGATTTGCAATTGGGTATTTATTCTGCATCAGAGAAAAAGGAAGGAATTGTCTTTTCTAATAAGGTGCTAGGTGATTCTGATAGGAGAAAGATTATTTTTCTTTAAAAATAAATGTTTATATATGCTACAAATTTCACTATCATTTGAAGGTCTATTCTAAAACAATGATAAGGAGTAGTCATGGTGTTTTGGTGGTGGTTGTGGTTTCAGGGTTTGACTCTGATAAATATTTCAGATTTGAATCCTTATTTGAAGTTATTCAAATTTACCTATAAGAATATACTCTGAAAGTTATTATTTAAAAAGCATAGTGCTTTGGAATTTCTTGGCCATGGTTCCTAAGAGTACAGACTCTGGAATCAGAATTGGATCACCTGAGATTGAAGCACAGTTGTAATACTTGTTAACTATGTAATGTTAAACAAGTTGCTGGACCTCTCTGTGCTTCAGTTTCCCTATCTGAAAAATAGAGATGATAAGAAAACCTACTCATAGGTTATTTATCAGGAAAAGGTGACGTAATATAGTGCCTCACTCACACATAAGTAATCAAGAAATGTTAGTGATTAATTTTAATATCTTTGAAAAACAGTTTAACTCTGGTATATTCTTTTTCAATGATTTATTCCAAGTATTTACACTCTCTTCTCAGTCTACTCTCTCAAGGTTTTGTTTTTTTGAAAAACAATTGGGACAATCCCCTAGTACCATTAAGAATTCTGGAGGGGCAGGATCATGGCGACAGCTAAGGAATGGAGTCGGGAGAACAAGAGGAGGAAGTGGAGGCAGAGCAGCTGGTTCTGGTGGAATTATTATCGATTCAGACTTTCTCTCAAATTGTGAAAATAAACTCAAGATTTTGGAAACTGACACTGAGAGGTCTGTTCTGCCGGTGGACAGCTATGCCTCTGATGGAGAGTATGAAGACACTGTTGGGACCTGTGTTATATTTGAAGAAATTGTTGAACATGTAGATGCAGAAGGCAATAATAAAGTAATGCTAATGTCTAAATGACATACAACTAAGGACCTCAGTGTGACAAGGACTCATTAGAAAGGAGAAGGAAGGAGAAGAAAACATACGGTGATATGGAATGGCTGCAAATCAAAGATAACAATTTCTCCTATAGCACCTACACAACCTGTAGCTTTTTACATGAAAATGAAGATGAAGATGTTGAAACTCCTCTCACCCCACACGTATCTCTGGAGTGGAATAAACAAGAGATTCAAATGAAAGGTAATTCAAACCCAAGTTATAAACAGGAGAAACCACCACATTTGTAAATAGAGAATTCTGGTACTCTTAATTGATATCCCTTCTCCTGAAATACAATGTTTTGTTTTTATGGAAATGCAAGGTGCTGCCTTAGAAATTACTACTAGATGAAATGTTTTTCATAACAATTAGTCATGAACTTTTAAGAGTTTTTATATATAAAATAATTGGTTGTGAAAAAAAAAAGAATCTCCTGACCTGACCAGAGAATGCCCAATGTTGGGTGACATTCTTGTGCTCAACCACAAACTGTCCCTTTCTGTCTCAGGCATATTACCAATCATTTCCTGCACCCAAATGTCTTGTCCATGCATCTGTTTTCTAATTTTGTTTTCAACAGGACAAAATCTATTTTGTGTTTCATAGTTTTTTTTTTTTTTCCATCAAACCTTGTAAAAAACATCCAGACCAAGACTAGCTCCAAACCAGATTTTTTTTTCTTTCTTCTAGCATGGTGCCAGATGGCACTTGGGTAGGCTAATAGAGGAAGTCTGTTTCTTTTTTCACATTTTATATATCTGTCATAAATCTTAACTGGCTTTAGATGAGCAGCAATTTGGAAGTTCAAGTTTTCAGGTGAAGGCTCTGTGTGAACTTCATTTTAATGTTTTATTAAAATTGATGCCTTTGTGAATATAAATTAATTCAATACCATTTTAGGGGAAGCGTGTTGACAAGCAGTGATAAAAATCCAGCCAAGATAATGCTTTGGCTCAGAGCAGTTGTTTTCTGCTTATCTTTATGAAGAACTACCAGTAAGAACACTTTAGCTCTTATTATTCCTTTGCAATATGGATAACATCAAACTCTGCATACCTAGCAAAGAAGAAGGAAATCTAAGCACCACTAAGAGTACTGTCAGAATTCACTGTGGTATTTATTCAAAATCTAGCAGACTATTAAGCCTTAAAATGTGTACTGGATTACATCATTTCTTTTGACTACAAATTTTAAATCTTAATTTCAGGGTAATAGAATATTTGAATATCTACAATTTAAGGAAAAGCAAAAGGAAAAGTAATTATTATGTTTGTTTGAGTTAAAACAGTTACTAAAAACACTAGGAAACTTATGGAAATGGAAGGGCCTCTGGTCCAAATTCTACCTAGATGAGGGATAGGGGATTGTATAGGAAAGTAGCCCATATGCTGTGTTGATGAGGCCAAGGTTGATTTTGGGGAAATGGGATGGGAAGGAAATAAAGCTTATGATGCCACTGATAATACACTGAGTTATGAGAAATGTTAGGTGAAGGGAATTGGGACATAATTTATATTTTATCTGAAAGGGGTTAGCAACCTGAATTGTCTTAGAAATTAGTGACAGAAGAACAGAATCATTTTTTAGCATTGTTATTCAAAAAATAAAACTGCAGAAAAATAGAAAAACAATTCTCCTTATGTTAAGGGGACAATATGAAAGTTGTTAACAAAACATTTTGCTTACTTGCCTAACTCTTCATTCTCTTTCACAACTTCTCTGTGTGGAAGCTTGTGATGGGAGTACTGTTGGATCATTGTTTCACAATTACCATGGAGAATCATATCTGTAAACCTTGGTCAGCATCTGGATGAGGGCCAGCACCACATTAGGGGTTTACTTAGTGAGTAAGGAGAGAGCAGAGATAGATGTTAATCCACATGAAAGCAGATTGCCTGGGTCACCTGCCTTGTAAGACCTTTGTGCATGAGTCATGTGCTCTCCTCTGTTCCCTGGAGCTCTGGGCAGGCCTCACAATCCAGGCTTGCACACCTGGAGCCTGTGTACATTGGCATGTGGGCAGAAAAGGTATCAAATGGCCAGCAGGTGTCAAAGACAATGCTTAAAAAATTGGGAGTTAGGCTGGCTCCAGCTTGAACCATACCTACAAGTTGTATAACTTTCTTTGGGCAAGCTGGTCACTCTGAGCCTCAGTTTTCTAAAGTGTAAAATGGGAATAATACAAGCATCGATTTCCTTGAGCTGTTCTGAGCTGTAAATGAAAGAATGCATATCAAATGCTTAGCACAATACCTTGTACGTACTGAGGGCTCAGGAGCTACCACTCATATTGTTGTGTAAAGTTCCTGTCATCTACAAAGTGCTCAATAAATGGTGTGTATCCTTGTAGTCATTTTAAAAGGCTTGTTAACAGTGACCATATCACAAATTCAACAGGTATTATCTCCGGAAATATCCGTGTCTTGGTGAAGTGGTCTCCAGAGGCAGAGGTGAATGGTTTCTAGTTACATGAGACAGCATGGCCTGGGGTTTAAAGTCAGAGGAACTAGCTGGAAGGCTGAGTCTGCCATAACTTGCTATAGGACTTGGGGCAGGTACTTTCAGTGTCTTTGAACTTCAGCTTCCCTGCCCAAAAAGGGGGATAAGGATGCCCACCGCACAGAGTTGTGGGACTCATAGGTGATGAAATTCATGTGTAACATACAAAATAAAGTAAGACACCATTTCATCAACTACCCAAAGGCCCTCACAGCCAGCCTATGACTCCTGCATCCTTCCTGGCTCTTTGTCAGCTGCCCTCACTCTTGCTTTCCTTTAGAGGAAAGATAATTCCTTGAAAGGATGGCCTGCTTCCTCACCATCTGCTCAATCCTTTAATGCCATTGAAACTAATTTTGATGTTTAACCTTGTTTTGGAAAACGATCTCCCATTTCATCATTGAATTGGTAAAATCCCAAAGCACAAAATCTAAAGTCCTTCCTCTTTGAATTCTCTGTAACATTTTATAGGATTACCCACATTAATAACAACTGGTGCCAGTCCTTGAGAGGCTACTGCATGCTGCACTATCTATGCTAGCCACCTGACATACATGATATTATTGAACTTACACAGAACCTCTGGGTAGCAAGTACTATGGCCCCGTTGTATGGATAAGGAAATTGAGGTACAAAGATGTCAGTCAACTTACTGAATAACTGCCACACAAGTGGAGAGAGAGAGAAGAAGAAGAAAGAAGAGGAGGAGAAGGAAGGGGAGGAGAAATTGTAACCCTGTTAGTACTGGTGCTTCTTGGAGATTTGTCCTTTTCTATCTGAAATTTGTCTCTATCCGCTAAAATACCCAAAGCACTGTGTACCTTTCTTATGGCATTTATCTCACTCTTAACTCCTGGGACTTGTTATAATTCCTAAGTAATTTGTAATCTCCTTGAGAACCTCCTTTAGCATAATGCATTGTTGGCACAACTTATTTTTTTTTAACAAAGGGAACATTCCACAAAGAATCTTTCTTTGGACTGATAAGACTGAGGACTTAACACTTAGTAAGAACATAAAATCAGCATCAACTCCTTCCCAGCTCATTTACCTTTATAACCAAATAACAGTGACCTTCTCAAGCTAAGAGTTTCCTTTGAATTAATCAGTCAAGAGACTTTTTCATAATATTGCAGGGGTACAGAAAGATAGCTGAAGAGACAAAACATGCATGCTTTTCTTAGAAGTTGCAGTTGAAACTACCATTGCTGCTCTGATTAATAACAAGGAACCCCAGCCAAGAAGGGGTGTGATGTAATTTAGACAAACTCAGGGTAAGGTAATGCTCAGGAGAGACATTAGAGCAAGTTCGTGTGATGCCCAGATGGACCATAAACAAGAGACAATGAGTATTGTTAGTTTTCTTGCTGACCTTTATTTAACTGAACTCTCTCATTAGGAAAGAGCTGCTTTAGCTTACTATTAAAAATGCTATTTGTTCACCCGCTTTGAAAGGGAACAGACAAGGGTAAGCACTGAGGTAGATTAATGGTTTGCCTACTTGGTACTCATGCCGTGCTCCCTAATTATCTCTTCAGAACAACAGTGATAACATTTTTATATTCATATAATTTATAAACATATATTTTTAATAGGCAAAGGGCTGATGTGTGAAGTGGATACAAAGCACAGTATGGAACACAATATTTTAAAGCAAAGTGTACTAAAATACAGAGAACTAATAGGTAAAGTAAAATTTGCATTTTCTGTAGGTGAAAATAATTCAATATAGGCAATTTCACGTGGATCAAGTTTTGACAAGACACTCAACTCATACAACTTATAGGATATATAAAATCCTGTCATGTAAGTGACATTATCCCACTTAACAAATAAAGACAAAACTCAGGAAAGTTAAATAACTTGTTAAAGGACACATACTAGATGGATTTTGAACCCATGTCAACTTTATTTGTATTCCATAAATCTGTCTTTTCATAAAATATACCTCCTGTCTCCACGATATTTGTAAGCAGAAGAAAATCATGTATGTGTGCAACTATGTGATAAGTAAGTAGCAAAAAGTAAAACCTGCTGAAAGACTTTAGAGACTGGACAGGTCGCTTTCGGCCTGGAGGACAAGGAATGGAAGGAAAAAGGAGAAAGGAATGAGAGAAGGTTTTTCCCAGGGAGGCAGGTCGCTGGGAGTATGTAGGAGTTCGACAGGTGAAAATGAAAGGGGAGAGAGAGTGTTCTGGGATGTTTCAAAGGGTTAGGCCAAGAGACAGAGACATGAAGATCTGAGAGGTACATTTTAGGAGTGGCGAGTAGTACAGTTCAGTTGTAACACAGGGTGAGAGAGGGAGGTGAAGATTGGGCTGGAAATCTATCTGGATAACACATATTGGAGGATAGTGATGTCCAGTCTCGGGAAACTTTATTCCCTTGGTTAAGGGACAGCCACTGAGGGACTGTAGGGAAGTTCCATGATCAAGGTCATGTTTTGGAACTATTTATTAGGAAGAGCCATGTAGAAGAAAACAGGGATGAGGAAAGATTCCAGCAGTTTTTCTCAAAATTTGTGTATTATAGGTCTACCTAGGGTGTTTGTTAAATCTCCAGGCCTTATAGGAAAAGATTTTGATTAAATACAAGTCATATAAATCAACATATTTAAAAAAACTTCCCAAGTAATTCTTGTGCAAGTGATTTCAGGATAGCATTTTGAAAAAAGAAATCAGAGTAGTTGCAAGGTTGGTTAGCAAACTATTGTAATAGCCAATTTGTGAGAATGTGAGAATAAAGGGGCTTTATTTATATATGGAGGAATAAAGGCATGCATGCAAAACACATTTTGAAGGAAGGATCAATAGGACTCCAGCCAATTAGGTCTATAGTTGGAGGAGAATTCAAAGACAATTGTTGGCTTTAAAACCTGGGTAATCAACAGCACAGTGAATAGAAACATGAGGCAGAGTGGATTTACAAGGTCTTAACAAGAATGTAGTTTTGCCAAGTAAATTTTGACATGTAAAGATGGCAGCCACAGGAAAATTATTACTAGGTAACAGGCAATAGGACTTGGATTGGGGAGTAAGGTCACAGCTGGAGAGATGGTTAGGGGTGTAAGTTAGAGAATATTTTCAATTACTGAAAAAGTGTAAAAAAAGGAGAAGAAAAGGGCACAGCAAAGAGAAAAGTTGGAAAAGAATGATAATGTAGGAGGGGACCTGGAGAGTAAAACATAATTGTATATATAATTAGAGAGAGAGAGGAGGTCCATTGTTTTGCATATTGTAGAATAATCAAGGGCCATGAGGACTGTAAAAAAGACAAATTGGGTGATAAGAGCTTCTTGGGAAGCATGAAAGGGCCATCACAGAAAAGCAGTATGTGTAGAATGTATACACTAGTGCCTTGAAAAATGAATGGGGAGCAAGGAAGTGGAGGCAGTAAGTATGGACTTCAATTTCAAAATGGTTTTTGATGACAGGGAACTCCAGTCATGCTCCAGTTTTCCATAACCCCACCATCTATCCATTGTTCAAGTCAGAAATCTAACATTGCCCCTGACACATCCTTTTTCTTTACCCATCTGCTCTCAGATTTATCCCACCACTACTCTCTGATGTGACTTCCTGAACACCTTTCCTCCTGGCCACTTTTCTGCTGTCCCACTGCTGCCTGGTCAAAGGAACCATCATCACCTGGATTACTGCACTAGCATTTCAACAGGCTTCTCTGCATCCACTCTTGCTCTTCTCCATTTTGATCACCACATTGCAGCAGATATACCTTTGCAAAGCACTAATATCTTGCCAATACCCTGATTAATAGCTTGGATGGCAAACTCAACATGACCTGTAAGGTCTTACCTACCCAGTTCTTGTCGGCCTCTCCAGTCTGGGGTTTAATCCTGTGCTGTTTGATCCCTGCCCTCCAGCCATTCTGACCTTCTGTCCGAGGCACTGTACTCATCTATACTTTGTAACAGGCTTTAAAAAATCTCATTTATTAATTTTTTATTGACTGCTTTTCACTAGAATGCAAGCTCTGTAGGGACAGGAAATTCTCTCTCTCTCTCTCTCTCTCTCTCTCTCTCTCTCTCTCTCTCTGTCTGTCTCTCTCTCTCTCTGTCTACACACACTCAGCACACGGCAATTGTTGCGTAAGGAGTCACGCTTGAGTGTTTGCACGTGCGTTTTCTCTGCCTTGAAAGCTTCTCCCCTAATTTCTGCTGGCTTCACACTTGCTTATTTTTCCACATTTATGCTTCTTTATTCAGCATCTCAGTTATATCTTCCTTGGAGAAGCTTTCCCTGACATCCTTGGCTACATTAATGTCTTCAATTAAATAATCTGTTAGCACTTACTACATTTGTAACTGTACAGTTATTTGTGTTAACAGCTGAATAGCATCTTTCTCATCCAGAACCGTCACTTCATGGTTGGTGGGGAGCAGCTCATTTCTGCTTTCGCTCAACACTGTGTCCTCAACACCCATCTCAGTGCCTCGTCCATAGATGTTGAATAAATATTTGATGAATACACGAATGAATAATTGAATGAATGCAGATGTGAAATGAGGACTGATCTGCTAAAGAGTAGCCGAATGGAGAAGAAATTTTTTTAAAAATCATATAGACACTTGAACACATCCATTGGTCTAGGGGAAGAATCTTCTAGTAAATGAAGCACCATCTGAAATCAAATTGCACACAAGGCTGCTTTTCATGTAGACGTATAAATCAGAGCACAACTCCTATTTATACCATTTTTTAAAATTTCGGTCCTGCAGACACTAAACCTACTTGTCAATGGAGAATTAAGCCAAGAAGATTGAGAAACAGGTTTAATAGACATTCTCTAGCCAATGTTCTCTGTACCGGGGCTACTGTTGTCTTTTATACACTCAACAAGATATTCTGAAATTTGGTAATATTATATAAGCCTTCTTTCTCCTTTTGGTATAAACTCCGTTTCTCTCCCAACATTTCTTCTGATTCATTCCAACAGAGAATTGATTCCTGTGCTGTTACAATTTTTACATTTTTAAAACAAATAATTACCTTGAGCTGTCTACACAGAGAGCCCCATAGAGCTGTTCCGAAGCATCACATAGGATCAAATAAAACCACTAGGAAGTGAAGCTACACCAGTCATTGATCATCCCCACAGACAGGAAAAAACCTGATCCATCCTTTTATAACTCTGCCTCTAAAGTTAGGTATTATTTTCTTCTGGCTGGTTGCTTTTCCTCCCTTAGTTTCTTCATTTAGAATATACTAGGAAATAAAAAAAAATCCAAAGACAATCAATGGTTCTAGATTTACTATAGAAATACAATCCCTCTAAGGAAGTAAACTATACTTTAGCTTGATGGAGCTACAAATTCTTCACATGGTCAGAAATTTTCAGATGCTTATGCAAAATCAAACTCCAGACATTTAAGAATTATCTCACAGGCGAGATTTACCAACTGCTTCTCTCTCTTTCTCATAAACTGCCTTAAACGGCAGTACCAGAATGATCCTCTGCATCTATGCAGAACAAGAAAGAACCTAGATTTGCATTTAAATTGCTGCTTATTTTTTAAATTTCTCAGAGTTCCACTTTGAAAGACACTTTACCTTTGTGAATAAGAGTTATAGAGCCAGGTGCTTGACCTTTACCAGGTTTGGAGTGAAATTTTTCGTAACAAAAAAAGAGACTTAAAAAGTCTGACAAAACTAGAGTCATTATTTATAAAGTCCTGAACTATGTACAGAGGACAGTGGAATGCCCCAGACGCATGCCATGTAGTAAGAGCTGTATTTTGACAAAGCTCCAAATTGAATCCTCGTTTGATAGAAGCCTATGTGGATTGGTTTTGTAAATCATTTCCAATCAAAGGAAGTCTGTGAGGATGTGACTCTGTGAATAAACAGGCAAGATCAGAACTCACAACCCTTCTTTCCTTCCTCTTCCCTAAGAGCCCTAGCTCAACAACAAAGGAGGTGCCGTGAAATTAAAATTTGTGTAGTTTCTAGACCCATACACTGCCGGTCAAGCAGCCTCATAAATAACAATAAGAGATCTACCTGACTTATCTAATATGCCTTTATGTCAGGGACCAGTGTGAAGAGGGGAGTGTATATCAACCAAAGAGTTATTTTTAAAAACTGTATATCTTTAATATAGTTTGATTCACCTACGGATTATAAAAAGAAGGTATCTGCTCTCAAGGAGTTTACAGCCTAATTATCTGGGCTAAAAAATTATACTTAAGTTATGTATTTTACTTGCCTAGCTATACTGTTTTACGAGTTGAATGGATTTGTTGAAAACTGAAAATGAGCTCCCATGTCCAGAATATTCTGGAGTTTTAATTTCACACTCAGAAAACCACCAAGATGACAAGAAACCTGCATATGGGATTCATCTGACATTTTCCCTGTTTAGTACAAATGCTAGCAAATGTAAACCAAAGCCCTCCTGTCTAGTAATATAAGCATCTTCTCTTTCCTTCCTAAGAAGTCAGCAGGCTTGACATTTTGACAGCTGATGTATTCCCTCCCCTCCCCCTGAGCTGAAGTTCTCACCCAGGCTTATCTGTCACCCTAGCTTCGATGAGGAGGGGGCTTAGGCGTTTGCTCCAGGAGGCTGTCAGACTTAAACTTAGCTTTGAATGAAAGGTTCCATAATGCTCTTTACAAAGATAGGGTAGCAGCTCTGGACAGACGGTAGAGTGCAAGGGATGGAGAAACTGCCCCCCAAAAGCATCTAATATGGGCTTGAGAATGGAAAGAGGAGAGGTGAGAGGACAGGTGAATGAGGAGTTTGTAAGCACAGGGCAGGCCCAGGGCTTTATTATTTTAACATTACTGCAATAGTCCTATGCAGCACTATTTTGGAAGTGCATGATTTATTTGTTCACTTGGTCATTTACCCTCAGGTCAAACTGGACACTAAGGTATCTAATATTGAATATATATTTATCACTGGTTCAGCTCATTCAAGAAATACTTATTGAGCATTAACTACTGCCAAGAACTCTGCTAGGCACTGGAAATACTGCGATGACTATGACCCAGTCCTTGACCTCGTGGGACTTATGATTTAATTGGGGAGGAAGGGAGCAGATTAGTGAACCAAAGATCAGAACAGTGTGCCAACGGCCATGGTAGAACTATGCACAGAGTATTCTTGCAGCAAAAAGGAGCAATACCTCGTGAAGATGTTTTTAAAAAATCGAACTTTGAAAATCTGTAATGCCTACAGAAGAATTAAGAAACATCGCCAAGAGCAAACATGTGTCATTAGAGACCAAGGCTAGTATCATCCACACTCTGGTATTACCAATTACTATGTACAGACGCAAAAGTTGCACAGTGAAGAAGGCCGATAGGAAAATAATTGATTTGCTTGAAATACGGTGTTGGAGGATAGCTCTACAAATAACCAGGACTGCCAGAAAGATGAAAAAAGTGAGCCTAAGAGAAAATTATGCCTAAAACATTGATAGAAGCAAAAATGCCCAAACTGAAGCTATCCTACTTTAGGCACAGCCTACAAAGGTCCTATGGAAAAGGCAACAATGATGGGAAAAATAGAACGCAGCAGGAAAAGAGGAAGACGAAACATGAGAAGGACTGACTCCATAAAGAAGCCATAGGCATGCGTCTGCAGGAGCTGAGTAGGGCTGGTGAAGACAGGACATTGCAGACATCACTCATAGGGTTGCCGGATGTTGACATGTAACACACACTCGCTGCTGTTGGAATGGAACCCTCCGCCCATACTGGCGAGGGCTAGAGTGATATGTTTTTGATGAATGGACTCTTTTTACCATTACGTACTATTTCTCCTTGTTGCTTGTAATTTCCTTGTTCTGAAATCTATTTCGTCTCATGTTAATATAGACACTCCAGCTTTCTTTTGATTAGCTTTTCTGATATGTCTTTTCCCATCTTTTTACTCACCTTCCTATGTTGTTATATTTAAAATAATTTACTTGTAGCCCTGGCTGGTGTAGCTCAGTGGATTGAGCGCAGGCCTGCGAACCAAATGATGGCGGTTCGATTCCCAGTCAGGGCCCATGCCTGGGTTGCAGGCCAGTTCCCAGCAGGGGACGCACGAGAGGCAACCATACATTGATATTTCTCTCCCTCTCTCCTTCCCTTGCCCTCTGAAGATAAATAAATGAAATCTTAAAAAAAAAAAAACCCTCAAGACCTAAAAAATAAAATAAAATAAAATAATTTACTTGTAGACAACACCAAGTTAGGCCTTTAAAAAAATCAAATCTGATAATCTCTTAAATGCTTTGTTTAGATGATTTACATTTAATGCAATTATTGATATGGTTGGATTTAGGCCTATTATTTTACTCTTGCAAACTGATTTTTCTAATTTTTTTCTATTTTTAACTTTCTTACCCTATTTTGAATTGTTTTAGTATTTCTTAATATTACATTTTAATGTGCATACATTTTTTTGGATATGGCTCTCTTATTTTGTAGTTGCTCTGCCTTACAATATCTATATCTAAACTTTCACAGTGTAATGAGCGGTAATATTACATCATTTCGAGTAAAATGTAGAGACACCTCACTGCCAAATACTTTACTCTGTTCCAAACCTTCATCGCCTCCATTGCTGACCTTTATGTCATGGTTGGTATGTGTATTATATTTATTTATCTAAAAAACTTTTATAAGAGTTTATTTGAGCCAAACAGATGACATAAGCCAGGGAAAAAGATCTCAAATGCACCAGAGAACAGCAGTTTTGTAGATTCTTTTATGCTTTGGAAAATAATGAGGGAATGTAAATATTTGCACTTACATAGGTGGATTTGGGAAATGACAAAAATATTAAAGGAAACACTCACACGAATACAAGCATTAGCAACACAACGAGTCTTCAAGGCTTTGAAACCTGAGAAGTTGTTTGGTACAGGATGACGTCCAGAACTGATTAAAGGACAGTTTAGCCTCTGTAGTAGATTCGTATTTGAGTTTCCCAGTAGTTTGTATGGAGGTGCTAATTTTTATTGAGCAATTAAATGAAAGTGAATGCCTTTGCATTAAGCAATTCGTAATGTTAAATCTAGAATAACTGATTGATGCTAATTGCAAATTTCATGCACACCTGGCACTAAAGTCGGATTACAAGGTGATGCATCCGTTCATGGTCAGTTTACCAGCAATTCATCCCGTGTATTCATAGGCAGAGTGAAGACCAGTAATGTTGAAACTGGAGCCCGACAAGGTCGAGGAGAGGTAGTCAGTTTAAGTTTTTTTTTTAATATGAATCAATTAAATTGGGTTATCTCAGAAAAGCAGACATTTTCTCGATTTTTCTAGGATTGCCTCTTTTATTTTGGATCTAATAAGAAACAATCAAATGTCACACATTTCAAGAAATTCTGTTTCTGGAGCTGGCCAGATGCTCAAACACCTTGACCTCTAACATAACACTTTGGTAATTAAATCGCTTTTAAATTACATCTATTGAATTAACCTAGAGATATGCAACATTAAGAAATAGGAACTAAAGGAGACATTTAAACCAAATCTCTCAGTGTTGTAACATATTTATAATGTTTTAAGTTTCATCCTAGATAGCTAAGGATGAAACTTAATAATAGCTAAGATTCTGGTCAGTAATATGCATTATGCACATAATTTGTGCCAAGCACAGTGCTAACAGCTGTGCACAGATTACCTCATTTAATCCTCAAAACCCCATGAGTGATGTACTATTACTGTCTACATTTCTGCTGAAGGAAGAGCAGGTTTAAAGAACTGGCAAGGGGCAGGTCTTCAGGGCTGCAGAACTTGTGTCTGGATGCCACAGTGTACTGTACATCTAGAGGCTGAGGTTTTCTTGATGAATAAATTGGCTGTCACTTAAGTCACTTCACAGGAGCTTAAGTCTACTTTTCCTTCAGGGAAGGAATCCATAAGGCTCCTGCATTGTTCACAGAGGAAAGAAAAATCTTTTCTTCGGATCCTCCCTTTAAAAAAATTCCTGGAATCACTGGCAGCCTGTAGTCACTAAATATACTAAAAGATGGTTAATCTGACATTCTATTTATCAGGACTCTTTATGGCTGAAGGGAGAGTAAATTTCAATAGCTCGCTAGTTCTTTGGCCTTGAGCAATATGATTAACTTTTCTACACCTTAGTTTTCTTATCTGTTCAATGGAAAGTATAATGTTTGCTACTCAGGCATACTGTGAAAATTAAATGACAATGACAGTGATAACACTATTACTTTTTAAGCTTTTTTTCTGTGTCAAGTATTCTAACACATAATCACATTTAATCTTCAACCTAGAAAGGGAGATATTACTATCACCATTTACCAGGGAGGAAACTGAGGCATTATAACACTTTATAAAGTTACCCATGGTCACATAGCTATGAAGTACAAATGTGAGATTCAGACCAAATCTCTTTGTTCTTAAAGCCTGTGCTTGTCTCAGATGCAATGTCCTTTTCATATCACACTACCTCCCTGGATTATAGAACATTCTAGAAATATTGGGCATTATTACTTGCACCCAATTTGTAGAATAGGAGTATTTTATTATATTTTAATTATTTGAAAACATATACCTTATAAGTAGCAGAGAGATCACTGTTAACTAGACCATGAGACTAACCATGCTGATTTCAAGAGCAATAAATTAATGCAAATGAATGGTATGTATATTGATCAGTATTGATTGATTCCTTGTGCCACACAGGCTACTGGGGCTTGTATGCTCAAAAAAGGGGTATTGAGCCCAACTGTAGTTTCCAACCTGGTTTTGCCATCCCTTCTCTTATCACCAGGGGAGATCAGAGAAAATATAGGACATATTTATGCCCATAGTCACTTGTATAAATTTGTGAAGATATCTTTTTGAAAGAGAAATGATCTTTTGGATAAATCAAATTCAGGCAAATTGAATTTTTATTTGCTCTGACAAAGATTGGAATCAGTGATGTGCATTTTTTTCTCTCTTATGTAAAGAGGAGAAAAAAATCATCTTGATAAATCTCCTTGACTTTCTTCAAGGTGTTCAGTATCTTTCTGTTTGGAAAAAGTAATAAGGTGCTATGACATAGAGCTTTGACCCTGAGGTTGAAAAACTTGTGTTTGGAGTCTAATGTTACCAATGGATTTTTGTGGGGAAAAAAGCATTGAATTCCTACATTCATTAATTTGATGACTGTTATGTCAGGGAACAAAACAAAACCCCTCCTCTCATAGAGTTTACATTCTAGCAGGAAAGAGTCAGAAAGACAATAAAAACTTAACATATGTATGTTGGGGGTATAATTTGATATGTGATGGAGAAAAACAAAGCAAGGACTAGGGATGGGATTTGTGCAAGAAGGTACGATTTGAAATATGGTTTGCAGGAAACTCTTCTCTGATGAGGTGACACTTGGTGGAGACCCGAAGAAAGTGAGACACTGAATTATGTAGCTATGTAGGGGAAGAATTTCCCTGGCAGCAGGCACAGCCGAGTCAAAGGCCCTGAGGCTTGAGAGCATGGCAGGTTTGAGGAACAGCGGGCTGCAGTGCAGTGCTAAAGGGGGAGGCAGCAGAGGAGCCAGGGAGGGACCTGGGCTGATCACACATGGACTGTGGGCCACTGTAAGGATCCGGCTTTAACCTGTAGTGAGATGGGAAGATGTTGGAGGCTTTCGAGCAGGAGATATTATGCGTTAACTTCAATTCTGAAATGACCACTGGTGTTGGATACAGACCAGAATGTGTGTAGGAGAGCAGAGGGAGGCAGAAGCAAGAGGTCAGTGGTGAAAATACCTGCAATAATCTGAGAGCTGGCGGTAACTTGCCCAGAGTGATAGCAGTGGGATTGTGAGTAATTGAATTCTAGCTACAGTTTGAAGGTAGAGACAATGGGATTTTCTGTGACAAGTGAAGGGAATAGAAGATTCAAAGTGGGTTTCAAGATTTTTCTTCAGAGCAAGTGGAAAGATCGAGTTCCCATGTAGATGCATGGGGGAAACTTTGGGAGGACTGTGTGTGGAAATTCAGAAATGTGGTTGTGAATATGATAAGTGTCCAATGCCCACAGTACATTTACATGAAAATGTTATGTAGATAGTTGAATATGTAAGTATGCATGGTAGAGGAAAAGCTTAATTCAGGCATTAGAATTTGTAAGCTGTTTGGGTGTGGATAGTTTTTAAGGTCTTGGGACTCACTTAAACTCATCTAGGGAGTAAGTATAGGTAAAGAATAGATTTATAGCTGAGCCACAGAGCACTGCAGCATGTAGATATTTAAGGGATAATAAGGAGCCAGAAAAGGAGACTGAAATATTATCTATCTATAAAGTAGTAAAGAGAACACACACACATGTACACACATACACACCTTTTCTAGTAAATCTGAATTAACATGTAGGAGTCAGTCTCTGACCAAAGATGATGCTGAGTTTTTCGTGATGTGCCAGAAAACACAAGGAAGAAGGGGCATGGCATTTCTGCTCAGTCTTTTTGGGACCAACAGATGAGTTTGGAATTGGAGGTGAAGACATAGTGGGTTATATGAAGTGTGGTAATAGGAAAGATAGCAATGTGGTTGGCATAGAAGATATAAACTTTAAAGATGTTAGTCTTCCTGTGACTGTTAATGCAATGCCAGTCTTGAAAAAAATTAGCAACCCTACAAATGAATAATGAGAATAAAATGGTATACTTCTTTCTCTTTTTTCCATACACAGGTATATATTAAAATTAGGATTATATTGTAGCTACATTGTTGTAGTCTGCTTTTTATTCCATATAACAGCAGGAAGATGTTTGGAAGGCTCTTTGTCGTCATATTTTGATGAGAGAAGAGAGGCGATAAGAGAAGGTTGTGTTAGTTTGTGAAATGTCTGGTCCGATATCACCAATAAAAGTAAAGGACGACTGTGTGTATGAGAGAGACAGAGAACAAGGGCAATCCTGGACTTGGTGACTTGTGTCTTGGTGACTGAATGATGACTGTGCCACCCTTGGGCACTGAGAAAACAAGAAGCTGAAGCTTTGCTTATTTTTTATGTCAGGGTGGACTCCTGAGTTGATTTCTGTACAGCTGGAGAATTGCTCATTTTTATTACTAGATGTACCAAAAACTGAAAGGGAAGGATATGTGGAAATGCTTTGATTGATACCTACCCATGTAAATAGGTGGCAAAATTAATTTGTGACAAGTAGGTTGTTTTGACTAAATTACTCGGTTTGGCTTTCCCCACAGCTTGCAAACAACAAAACAATTGCCTCCTATATTTTTCATGTTGTAGGCGTTTAGTCTAGACACACGTACCATGGAGATCTGATATAGGGACTTTTCCCATAAATCTGTAAAAATTGTGAAAAGTCACTGTAGTTTATCAGTAAAGTGTTATGAGCATGACCACAGTAAAATGGCTTCTCCTGTTGACAACTTTTATGGGACAAGTAGCTTCTATAATAAATGCTCAATCTGATTAGATTCAGAAGATATTGGTAAGACCAGAGACAGTGGAAGTTCTTTTAAAATAAATCAAATTAATGAAAACAGTAGAAATTACACTCACTTGTAACCTGACCATTGTAAATAAAGTGTGTGTGTGTGTGTGTGTGTGTGTGTGTGTGTATGTTTCTGTTTGTGTATTGCGTGCTCTCCATGCATGTGTTCTTGACTGGTGAGCACAATTGGCTAGATAATGGGACTTTACAAGGTCAAGGTCACACATTCCACTGGACACATAGAAACAGAAAACTATGTCATAGCCATCAATTGCATCAGAAATTCTATACAGTTATTTCATGGACATGTGCTCTTGGTCACAGAAAGAGCAGCATAGAGAGTTTCAGTAATTTTCATCACACTAGTAGGAAAAATAGACACATAACTTTAATCATAGGTGTCACACACTACAGGGCAATGATTTCAACTTTAAATGTGAATGGCAGCGTATAAACAGAAGCTCACAAATGTACAAACTCAACTGCACCAGGGAAAAGCCCATTTAACTTCAATTTCAGTATTTAGCTGAAACAAACATACTATAATTCTCATTCACTTTGATTTCTAGTCAGTACTTTATTAACATAGAACTTTTGGAAAAATGTCATATTCTTTTTTAAATATACAATTATTCTATGTATCTTTGCCAATTATTATAACTAAATCAATGCACCAGAACATAGCATTTTTCCAAATCCATAGCAGCATCTTTACATGTCAGAGTTTGTGAAGTCTATCAGGGAAATAACACAAGAACATGGAGAAATTCACTCACTATGTTCCTGCCACTTCACATCGAGGGTCCTGTGCCATGACAAATACCAAAACTTGCAGGATAGATCAAGTTGGGGAAACATTTGTTTTTGATCATTGCATTTTGCCTTAAAAACCTCAGCCGCTGATTTCCTGACATTTCCTTCTTTGATTGAGCTACGCGGATCCCATAATAAAGTACAAAGCAGTATAAGTTCCTCTGCAAATCTACTCATTATCCACTGGACTTTGGAACCCAACTGCCCCTCTCATCTTTCAAGGAGAACTGTGCTTTTATGCTGTTCATTAAAAAAAAAGAAGAAGAAGAAAAGAACAAGACAAACCGTCAAGTTCATAATCTCTAACGAATCACCATTTCATCTGCAGCCCTGACTGACAGTTGTTGAAAAGCAAAAGCAGGAGCAGAGGGAAAGCCCCCCTTTTAGTCTAAAACTCTTTCTCTGTGTTAGCAACACCATCCGTGCAAACAGTGTGGACCAGACTTTCAACATGCAAAATGGACGGAGGTACCCAATTTTCTTTAGTAATAAATTAAATACAAAGTAGTTCTTTATGAGGGAAATCCTTTGTAATCTTCCAATGTCCCCCTTTAAAAATTAGATTCTGGCTATCACAGCACATTGACCATGGGAAAAAATTATTTATCTAACAGGTTTCAAGTCTTAAGGACAGCATCCTCTTTATTTTTCTTGGACCTTTTTGCCCCCCACCCACCAAAGTCTTCACTTAACCCTACTAACAGCCCAGCTGGCACCACAGATAAGAAGCAAACTGCTTTCTCCATGACCTCTAAGCATTCTACTCCACGGGAAAAGCAACGTGGAATGCACACTCAGCAGGCACGGAGCCTGGAGCCACTTTGTCCTCGAGGCATTTCTGCCATAAAACACAATACTATCCACTGTGTTTTGCTCTAAGCAGATCCGTCTCCCACTCCCCTCTCTCCGCTTCCCTGCTTCTCACTCCGCACCTGGCTGCAATTCACGACCCACTCGGCACAAAGCAAACAAAAAAGCAAGAAACAGCAACAGATCCCTTTGTTTGACATGCAAATCTTACCTCCTGTAGTTGTCACATCTTCCTCAAAAGCCACGCTTAATTTTTAAGGACAGCGATCCAGATCCAGTGCAGTCCTCCAGAGAGCCACCGGTAATCATCATTACCTCTCGTGCCTAAGCTTTTCTGGACCATTAATGTCACAACCCTTGCTAACTCATAGCTTTAATACTCCCAGCTCAAAATGTCTGAAAGAGTTTGGAAGGACAATAGGAGTGACTGGCACGCTAGACAGCCATGCTTGAAATTAGTTATCTGAAGCTCAGTTAGAGCTGCTTCATACTGTTTTTAAAGCGTACAGGAGGTAGGGTTATTAGCCTATGATAGGCATGCTGTTTCTGTTTTTATTAAATACTGTAATAGGCTGTCTGTTAGCAATGCTGTGATAGGTCTAGCACGCTTCCCCACTGCTTTCGAAATCTTGTATTAAAAAGGGAGAGAGGGCTCAAACGTCCTTCCGGGACTGACAGACACCACCCTGCCTACTGGATCAGATTTCCAAATCCCCTTTCACTACAGGAGAAAGCATTCCTTTTGCAAATAGGTATTTTTACTCCCAGAGTGAAGTTGGGAATAAACACTCCAGGATTCCCCAAACAATTCTCTCACTCCCAATAAGGGACTGCTGCTCTTCTGTTACAAAAATAAGCATTCTCCAGAGTCAGGCAAGAGAATCAATCCCAACAGGAAACATTCTCATCATCCCTGAGCTAGGATTCAGCATACACATTTCATATAAAACTTCAAATTAGACATCAAATGGCCAGAATGGGTCATGAGCACATTTATTGTTTCATGCTGATTGACAAAGCTTGTGTTCCCATTAGAAGCAATTATATGCTGTGCACTGCTGTCCAAATGGTGGGCGGGAGGGACGTGCACACAACCTGGATCCCCTTTGGACACTCGTGATCATGGAAGGTCCTAGAGGGGTTTCTTAGCATTGGTCAGAGACAAGGGTATTATTTACTTCCTTGAAATGCTACTCTGAGAAGTGCTAAGTACTTTTCCAAATAAGGAAGTAGAAAAAGTTCTTGGTAACTCACAATAACATAGAGAATGTGTTACACTACAAGTACCCAGATTTAGACCTTTTCTTCTGCTGGCCTTTCCTCCTGCTACCCCAGGAGCGATAGTTTTAATAGTTACTATAGAAACCAACTAGTTCCCCCTTAGGGGAGAGGTTTAGGGAGAGTAGCAGATGGAATAAGAAGGGAAATGGAAATGTACTATACTGGCCTATAGAATTGAAAATGAGGTGCAATTAACAAACAAAAAACACTGCAAAACAAAATCTCAAGGGGAATGGTTATTAATCACCACTATTTAATTACTGAGAGTTTTGTTATCTAGAAATACTATTGTGATCATAGTATCATTTTATTATAAGAGAGAACTGAATATCTGAATTGCTCAGTTGTCTGATAGAGAAAATATACTTCCTTTCTTCTCTTTCTGTTTTTTTTTTAATTTTTGGTTTGGGTTTGAATATGCCCTGATTGTTTTTGTATTTTAGTTTTTACTTTATTGGTCATAAATTTTTTCTCAGGAATAAGGTGTGATTTAATGGGAAAATCTTCTTGTATCACAAACTGTAACACATTTCATTCTGATTGAGTATCTTTATAGTGGTTCTCCTGGGGCAAAATCAAAATCAGAAAATACTGTAATTGGAATTTCAGAAAATAATCCTGTTCCCATTATGTTCATAAGACAAAGAAGACTTTTTTTTTCAAATTTTCAGTTCTTCAAATAGAAAAAAAATAATATTTTGTGTTATGTCCAAAACCTTTCACCAGCCTCATAATCCTATTAACTATTATCCCCATAAACTATTTCTTAGCCAAGGAATTAAATGTTCACAGTTGTAAGGAGTCTGAGAAGAACAAAATTATCGTCTTTAGTTCCTCAGTGTCACAGTTTGTAATGTAAATATTCCACCCAAAAATTTGGATAAGGATTATCTCAGGGGAGAAGAATTTATGATATTCTCTTTATAAAATACTGGGAGAATAATATTATGAGCTGTATATCCCAGTTTTTTTCAAATGTAATAAGGGTTTAATTGACAATCTGACAACCTAAACACCATTAACAATACCACAAATAATTTGGAAGACAGAGAGAGCGACAGAGAGAGAGAGAGAGAGAGAGAGAGAGAGAGAGACTCCCCAGTTGGATACTTCTCTCCAATATTAATGTGATTGATTTAGAAGACAGATGCTAATGACACAAGAGATAAGTTGTTCCTGGGATAAAATAAGAGGGATTGCAGCAAAGACACTCAGGGAAGTCCTTGGAGAAGAAAAAGTCACTTGACTTCTCTGAGGATGAAGGAGTTTACTAGAAAGGAGTTTACTAGACTAGATGGGGGTTGGGGGTTGGGGTGGGGTGGAAGATGGTTTGTTGAGTAATGGAGGAGCAGAAAGTGAGCGAGAGAAGCTGAAGGGAGGTAAAGAAGTGGAAAAGATCTATGAAGGAGAAAGGAATTTCTTGAGGTAGCATCATATTTGAAGAGGACACAGGCTTTGAAATAAGGAGGCCTGACTTGTTTCTGTTAGTCTATATAAGCCTCAGATAAAATGAAATGATGATAATATACATATTGTAAATACCGCATGTGATAATCAGACAAGGTACATGAGAAGGTAGGAGTAAAGCTCCTTGATGATTATCACTGAGCAGGAAGTGAAAGGGAGAGCAATTGTTAAAGAGAGGGTAAGGGGCACACTAGGAAAGAAGAGGAGGACAGAAAGAGTAGAAAGAAAAGAAGGCATGACCAGGAAGGAGAGTGAGGGAGTGGCAAAGAGAAGAATGCTCGCTGTTAAACATATAAGATGGAACCTCTTGTTTTTGTTTTGCTTTCTCCCAATAACTATTACTTTAATTTCCTCCCTAGAATGAAATTTCAGATAATAATGTGTCTTTGGAGCTCATCCCTTCATCAACAAGAGAAACCTATGCTGAATTCCTTGAAACCTATACTGAATTTGTTAAAACCATGTTCTACCATTTCAAAAACAGCTGATCTGAAGATTGAATTTAGTAATTCTTAGCATTGTGGTTTTGGATGGTTCCCTGGAGAATGAAGTTTGGGGCAGCAGAAGGCTAGAACTGGAGTAATATTTCAGAACTATATTACCAGACACATTCAGCAAGGATACTCTGTGCATCTGTAACTTGATAACATTTTCAACAGCATCTGCTCTCTGATTGCACATTAAAAATGAAACAAAACAAAAAAGCACCTTGTTCTGGAAAGAGCCGTGTATGTTAACAAGTACTATGTTGAAAAATAGAGTCTGGGCCAGCATGATGCGAACACATATGCAGAGAATTTTCAGTTTACACGGACAGCCCGCAAGTTAAGTGGTTTAATGAATGGAATGATGAATGTATAATTTCATTATGAGTCATTGCTATTAAAATGAAAATTTGATAGATACATAACCAGAAGGTGTAGCTATCTGTTACAGCTACAAGTGCTAATTATATTTTGGAATATATAATGTATGCTCTGAGTAATACAGAGAACAACGGTTTTTGCCCCGTTGTGACTATTTTACTAGGAATAACAGGATAGTTTAGAAAGTGCTTCTTTCCTGTTACATTCTCATGAAAGCCAAACCCAACTCACTTTAAAGTCCCAATTTAATTAATAAAAGAGGCATTCTATAGGCAACATCTGAATTCTTAGCCCTAAAAAGTAATTAAAAGAAAGCATTTGAAGAAATTCTGACATGAAAGCCCTGTGTTTGACTGCTATGTCACAATTAAGTGTCTTTCATGTGTCCACATCACTTTTCATAAAGATTTTCCTTCTGATTAGAGATTTTTAAAAAGTTTACTAATGAGCCCCTGGCTGGTGTGGCTCAATAGATTAAGCACCGGCCTGGGAACCAAAAGGTCACCGGTTTGATTCCCAGTCAGGGCACACGCCTGGGTTGCTGGCTAGATACTTGGTTGCCATGTGTGAGAGGCAGTAGATTGACGGATCTCTTGCACATTGATGTTTCTCTTCCTCTCTTTCTCCCTCCCCCCTTTATAAAAGTGAACAGATAAAATCTTTTTGAAAGGTTTACTAATGAAATGACAATTTCTAAAGCTTTACATTTATAGGGTAAATTTACACACATTATGTTTGAGCCTCAGAACAAAGTTATTGAGTGGCAAGGCAAATATCAAGTTTCATTTCCATCTGGAGAAACTGAGGATGACAGAAGTTAAATGATCATCCCAGATCACAGCCTGAAAGTATGTCTTCTAACTCATAAACCAGTGTTATTTTATTTCATGAAACTTTGTATCTGGCTCCTAATACTTCACCTAGAAATATCCAGAAATATAAGCACCAGAAGAATTTTTTAAATGGTAAAAAAGTATAAATTAGAGCTTACTGGCATATATTTTCCTCTTCCTATCTGACAAATATTCATGCCTGGTTATTTACCTTTCATTTTATAGCTCTTTATGTTTTCAGGGTAGCCATTGGCAAACATTTTTAAAAAGATAAACTATAGATTTTTCCAATTCTTCCAACTGCAGAATCGACAGAGAATATAATTCTATACTAATGGTGGCAGCTGAACAGGACTCTCTGATCTATGGGCTATAAGCACAAGCTCATCTAGTGAGGCTGTGATTTGAATCATCTTCTTGGATTTTTTTATTGCATATCTGTCTGTCTTCATAAAAATTAGGATGAAATTCCTGCAGGAAACCCCTCCTTCTGTCGGCAGTTAATCCTGTCTGTAGGTTTCAATTACCTCTGTATGGGTGGGGTTGAAATGGAAAAGGGGATGGATAATAATATAATATGTACATTAATTAATTTATCTGAATTTATAGACTAGGAGAAATATGCTCTCTACTATGCCCCCTCCCACCACCAAACCCACGGAGATGCTGAGCCCTGGATCAGATGCCCAAAGAAATCACTGGCACAAGCTAGCTTAACCAACCTTCTGAAGCCATCCTTCTGTGGCTGAACCATTGTGCTTGGCAGACAGCTTATTGGGCTGCATTGCCATTCTTCCGAAGCCTGTCAGAGTACTGGACATAAATCAGCTATAAAATAGAATATTGGCAGTTGTCGGGATTTTATTTTAATTTCCCTACTTTCTGGGGCCTAGTTGCAACGCTCCTGCTTACTGGAAACATGCGCTACATTCCAGGCATATCTATGTGCAGTCAGTGAGAAGACAATTGCTGGTTGATGTTATTATTAATGCCGCCACTTATGGTGCTGCAGTCCTATGTACCCTCCTTGCCACGTAGCAGTAGATATGATACCTGCCGCTTCCAATGTAAGTCAATTAAAACAAAGCTGTCTTACAATCAAAACAAGACAAAATAAAGAAATCCCTGGTATGGAGACAGCCTCAAAGGTTGGGTACAATGGACAAAGATTTATATGTTTGTTGGTGTTTATATTCAGTTGTATATTTTAATTACCTACTTTATGTTGCTAGATTTTTAGGGTGGGATAAGAGCCATTTGACAAACAAAATGCTTTTCAGCAACTGTGTGAACATTTATTGTAGAAGGTCCTGCTTGACAAAACTGTAGTAAAATCCTAGTAAATCTATTACGTATTTGTTAGTTGGGGAATTTCTATTTATTTAATGCTAGACATCTAAGAAAGCCTTAATAAATATTTGTACATTTCATAACTTACCTAGAAAAAGAAATCAGCAAAATGGATGCAACCAAACAGATTTGTATACTGAAATGTATTTGTAAAGGTACTTTTGTCAAGGGTATTGGTTAGATATGATGCTAATTTCACTGCATGCTATCCCCCTTAAAAACAAAACAGTTTAATTCTCAGTATAGAAGTGACACATGCTCATGATTGGAAAATTAAAGTATACAGAAAATATAAACAAATGTCTCCTGTGATTCCAAAAGCCACAAATATTTTGTTTTTAATGTAAAAAATTAGGATTATATTGCATATGTAGTTTTATATATTTTATCATTACCATGTCCTTTTGAAATCTTCAAATTGTTTTTTTTCCTCATCCAAGGACATTTTTTCATTGCTTTGAGAGAAAGAGAGCAGCAGTGGTGGGGTGCGGAATATCAACGTGACAGAGATACATCAATCAACCAGTTGCCTTCTCATACATGCCCAACTGGGGATCAAACCCATGACCCTCTGTCTATGGGACAATGCTCCAGTCAACCCAGTCACAGCAGCCAGGTGTCTTCAAATCTTTTTAAATAGGATGCACAATATTTCGTGATATGCGTCTTTTCTAGTTTATTTTTTTAAACCCCACTGTTGAACACACATTAGTATAGTGCTTTGCTGAAGGTCTTTTCAACAAATATTTGTCTACCTAGCTGGTTATATTTATTTAGAATAATTTTTCATATCTGTAACATTGGCCTGAAATATATGAACAGTCTAAAGCAGGGGTCCCCAACCCCTGGGCCATAGGGACCATTAAAAGTTCTGGTTTGTTAGGAACCAGGCTGCACAGCAGGAGGTGGGTGGTGGGAGCAAGTGACGCTTCACGCGTATTTACAGCTGCTCCCCATAGCTCTCCTTACCACCTGAGCTCGGTCTCTGGTCAGATCAGCAGCGGTATTAGATCCTCATAGGAGCGTGAACCCTACTGTGAACTGCACCTGTGGGGATCCACATTGTGCCCTCCTTATGAGCATCTAATGCCTGATGATTTGCGGCGGTGATGCTAGTGCTGGGGAGTGGCTGCAAATACAGATTATCATTAGCAGAGGGGTTTGAGAGAGAGAGAGAGAATGGTATATCAATGTGAGAGAGAAACATTGATCATGCATTATGGTGACTGCACAGAGACCATAATAAATCAATTGCTTGCAGACTCCTATTGAAACCCTATTATTGAGTGGCAAGTAACAATTAAGCTGCATCTGGTGACAGGCTATAAAGCCATCCCTCCCCAGTGGAAAAACTTTCTTCCATGAAATTGGTCTCAGGTGTCAAAAAGGTTGTGGACCGTTGCTCTGAAGGCTCATGGTATGTATTGTTAAGTTGCTCCCTTAAAAGAGCTATACCATTTTGATAGTTCCACCAGTGAGGTGTGACCTTGCCCAAGGCAGGGTAGTCAGTGTGGGGGAAGAGAATGCTTTGTTCCTCTCTCCACAGAGAGACATTTATTAGTTATTTTTGCTTTGGGACTGAAGTGGAAGTCAGGTGTCATATGACAGGAGGGTAGAGAAAGGAGGCAAAGGAAGAAGGTTACTAAGGGTGGAAATTTTATTTGTTTCCTGAACTGGACATTCTTATTTTAGGGAGAGGGGAAGTGAAGAACTACTATGAAATCAGAGGCTCCATTCACGTTGTTCTTTCTGTTCAGGGCAGAATTCCTTCCCAACCATGTCTTTTGAAACCTGGAGAACTCTTACTCCCAGGGAATTCTGTTGGATGCCAGAGAGACACAAATCTACAAATTAATTCTGCTCTGTCCTTCTGGAACATTAATTTGCTTAAAATTTTGAGAGCAAGAGTTTTGAATTTTTGTGTTCTGTAAAGTTTTTAGCACATGCTTAATTCAGTGGACTTAAACCAGGAGTTTTTCAGATAACCTCAGCAAACAAAACATTTTTATGAGCTCTGGAAGTCATTGGAAATCTGGAACTTTCTTTGTCTTTAGGGAACTCTGTGGCATTTGTCAAAATGGACAGAGGCCATGTCCTCAGTGAGAACCAGGAAAGCTAATATGGAAAGGTAGAGCCA
>PVKM010010346.1:0-35083 GCA_004027735.1 Carollia perspicillata
CAAAATTATATGTTTTGTCCGAGATGTAGAATTATTGCAGCTGTCTTATGTATACTTAGCTTAATAATGGTCACTTGTCACAATACTTCTTATAATCACAAAGAAGAGTAATCCAAATCAATGTTAATTTGATTTGTATTAACAACATTAATTTGTAAAGCACTATGACCTTAGTATTGTAACCTATAACATATGTCTTTTTATTTTTGCTTTTATATGCATCCTTCTAGACTTTCTTCTTGCATTCATACTTGTAATCAAAACTGATAATGATTTGGATGCTAAAATAAATTTTTATCTCAAAAACAGGAGATGGCCTTAAGCATAGGTGATACTTTGTTTTAAACACAACAGTGGTGATTGCAAGAGGAAGGGGGATATAAGGGAGTTAAAAGGTAATGGAAAAAATACAATAAAAATTTTTTAAGGAAACTTACAAAGCCTTACCTCAATACAGTCATTTGTTTAACTGTAATTTGAAACTTAATGATAATTCACGCATGATATTGCTGTACATGTATAGATATTTGCATGCACAACTATATTTGCAGTAACTTGATGATTAATTTCTATAATACCATCTGTTTTTTATTTCCTTAAATATGAACAAGCATTTTTCTAAGAGAAAGAAGCAATTTGAAAAGCAGGTATCCCCTTAATTTTAACTTTATCTTGTATTCTATCTACCTTACCTACTTTTTCTATTTCAAAGCCTAAATTTCATGATGATTTACTAAGCATGAACATAAGATAAAAGAATCCAAACTAAATGTCAACAATACAGTTTAAAAATGTACATCCATAAATTGTAGGGCAAATCCTAAATCAACTTGACATTAAATATGTTAGCTTGCCCTTCCTTGTCAAGCCCTTTTCTCTTGGTTTGCTTTGACCTAAATTTCTAACCTGATATTCTTATTCAAATGTGTCATGAGGGCAGCCAGATGGCCTGATTTTTCAGGAGAAGCAGTAAAAATTGTTCCGCTTTCTCATGGATTATTTGAAATATGTTGCTCTTACAGTGAATATAAATATAACTCTCTATCTCAGTGAGCTAAGCAACAGAATGGGAGTTTTAAAGGCACAGATCCAAGTCCTGTCTCCAGTACCTAGTCCCCATGTAGCCTCTGCAGCCTTGACTTCTTGGTTTTCATTCTTGAAAATGAAACTTATAATATGAGAGAGACTATTTTATGGCCTAAGGTTTTTTGGAGAAGAGTAATATGGAAAGACATCAGAGCAGCAACAGGTAATTTTTTTGAAGGCTGGTGAATAAAGACGCTATAAAATGTCTCACAAATAATAATGAGATATCCTCTCCCAGAAGTGGGGAGAAAATTGCCCATCATTGGAAAGTTAGAGAACCATACAAAAAGAAAAAGAAGAAAAAGAATTTTGCAGGTCACAGAGGTACGGTTTAGTGCACTGGAGCATAATTTATTAAGTGGACCTTTGTGATAAAAGAAAAGCTAATTCACCTACCAAAACGAGCAAATTTACATTCTTCCCATCCGAAGGATGAAACTCTGCTTAGCTAGTTATTCATCTTTTGGGAAATAACTGGGTAAGATATGGGCAATGGAGTAAATCAGCATAATGGAATGTATTCCCTAAATGCCAAACACCATAGGCTCCTGGGAAATACACTAAAATATTATTGTTAATTGTATATCTACAAAAATTCTTGTAAATGTACTCATGTTTAATCACTACTGCAGAAGTGCTATATTTCCTTACTTTTTATAATGCTCTATTTCTTGGAAAAACACAGGATAATTTGAAAAGCAATCAAAAGAGCCAGAGTCATTCATTTTAATTAAACCTTACAGAAAACTGCCTTGTTATAGATGTGAATCCTGGTTAGTGACTTTCTCAAGGTGAGAAAAGATCTACCCAGACCTCTGTATTACTGTAATTTACTTTGTACTCTACAGGTAAAAACAAATAAATTCCACCATCATTAAGACTGTATGAGGAGAGCTGAGTGGAAGTGATTTATGTTTTCATAATGAGTTTCTTGTGTTGAACACGGAACTTTTGTCATATTTTCATGGAGTTTTAATGTCATCTGTATATAATGAAATCCCTGTTTTCTCCTTTCTGATGCATAATCTGTAGGCAGAAACCTACATTTGTATTTTTGGTGTCCTCCTATTACCTGTGTGTAACCTGATCTCCAAAGATTTTTGTCACATTTCTTTTTTACATGCAAAAGATTTTCCTATAAAAGTTATAACTGATATATGGCAGGGCAAGCCAATTATGAAAATGCCAGAGCAGAGTGCTAACATTTGTATTTGGGAGTGGCTAATAGGAATCCTAAAATCTAGACCTCGAAAAGGTTCCAGAAAACCTTTTAAAATTTTTCTGAAGCATATAGTCAGAATTACAGTCGCCCCCAAAGATGTCCACATTCTAATCTAAGAAATCTGTGAACAGGTTACTTTATATGGCAAAAGTGCCTTTGTAGGGGTGATTAAATTAAACATCTTGAAGTGGGGATATTATGCTGGATTATCTGGAGGGACCTATGTAATCACAAGGGATCTTATAAAAAGGAAGGCAGGAGAATTGGAGTCCAAAGGGAACGTGACAAGGAAGCAGAGGCAATGATGTAGCCTTGAGCCAGGAGCAAGGGCAGCTGCTCAAGGCTGGAAAGGACAAAGAAGTCTTATTTTCCTAGAGTCTCCAGAAAGAATGCAGCCCTGCCAACACCTTAACTCAGCCCAGGGAAATTGATTTCAGCCTTCTGACCTCCAGCACTGTCTGGTAATCAGTTTCTGACATTTTAAGCCACTAACATTTGTGGTAATTTCTAAACAGAAAATTAATACACAGTTCTTACTCTGTCTTTTTAACTTTGGAGTACAGAATTCTGAGGGATAAATGAGAACACAGTGACTCAGACACAGCCCTGAGCCATTTTGTCCTTTTCAAATAGTAGAACTAGAATATATCTTTAGTGGTACAAGCCAATTACATTTGAGTAACTGAAGCCAGAGGAGGTAAGTTACCTGCTCAAGGTGACACAGCTAGTTAGTGACGAGGATGAGACCAAATTTGGGGCCGCACAATGG
Organism: Carollia perspicillata; assembly: GCA_004027735.1. Lineage (NCBI taxonomy): Eukaryota > Metazoa > Chordata > Mammalia > Chiroptera > Phyllostomidae > Carollia > Carollia perspicillata. The sequence goes on from PVKM010010346.1 coordinate 3,078, forward strand.
CTCTCACACCACTGATATGTAATTTCTACCACACTGGCTCTGTTTCAAAGCATGGAAACATTTTCTTACAAAAAGGTCCCAGTTTAAGAGGAATTTCAAATGTTGTGATAAAGAGTTAGGGTAAAAGTAAGGGTGAGGGAATAAGGCTTGGCAGAGGTCACTTCAGAATAAGAATTTGTATATGACCTGCTAAATTCCAGATTAGGCAAATAGTCATGAATGGATTAGCCAATGCCCCTGCTCTCTTGGTATCTGTTAGTTAGGAAGGCACACATAAACAAACATAATTCTAATTAATTAACAACTTATAAGGAGCAAGATTCTGCAAAGTATTCTTCAATCCCAAAATGCAAGGAACTTTCCTATTGATCTATATGGTCTTTGAATAAAATGATGACCAAAAACAGAATCTAGTTTTATCAAGAGAGCATCACATAATTTTGACCTGTTTTTCACGTTCTGCAAAAATTTAATAATCGATTTCTACTTTGAGAAGGATGCATATAGTACATCTGTGCTTTTTGACATCTTTGGAAATATACTTGTATACATTTTAGAAGCCCAGGTTTGTTGATGACACTTTACTGCAATGCCATCAGTTTCTATGGAGATTTAACTATTGTGCAGTTAGAAGGAAAAAGACTCCTCCGCTTCCCCGTGGCTTTAAAACTGTTTTTACTTGTTTTCCTATTCCACACATTCAGAAATAAAATTAAAATGGTTTTCTTTTCAAGCAATATCATTTGAATGCCAATACGATTCTGTTTTATTTCACAAAGACTATAAAAGAAATTAAGTACAGTCCAACAGAAAATGAGATCTTTTCTAACTACCCCATTCTAATGGCAAAGATAGTGTTTCCTCTGTGGTTTATAAATCTAAATTTTTTGGCATTATATTACTTAATTTTTTTAACAACTTATACATGAAACACTACCAATGACTTCAACTTTGGTATTTTGCACAGCTGTGGTATGCAGATAACTTCCATTTTTATTAACTGGAGTTGTATTTGCATGCTAGTAAGAAAGTACCCTTTACAGAACCAAATGAGTACAAAGCTACATGAAAGAACAAATCGTTTCCACTTAGAGAAGGCATGGCAATCCTATTTAATAGAGAAATGCTGCATTAGTGTTCGTTTCCTGGATTCTGATGGTTCCATTCTGCCTTTTTTTTGCATCATTCATTTTAAATAATTTTTTTAAAAATATTTGCTAAACAGCAAATAGGACTCCCTGATATGAATTCCCTTTTACACTGGCTTTATTTACTGGTTGGACCTTTTAATTTATTTTAATTCTGCCTTCAAATAGGATTCTTTGCCTCACACAAAGCCTGCTTTTCTTTAAAGTTCTATGAAATGCTGAATTACAGACATACCAGGAAGTATTTTAGAAATGGTTTTAAGAAAGCAAAAAAAAAAAAATCACTCCTAAACCCATGCATTCAAATGTAGTTTAATATCAAAATGAAACGTTAACAGTGAATTCAGGGAGATAGTGTTAGACTTTGCAGTCCATGTACTTGTAAGAAGCACGAGGTCTTTCAACATAATTAGCACAGAATATTGAGCCCACTAGAAATATGGGCTCCGTTGTTGAATTTAGAAGCTGCTTTATCTCTCTGAGTCTAATCATGTGTGTAGAAGACTAATTGTTAGTGGCATTGTCTTTACTGCTCATAGCTTTCTCTAATTCTAAATGGGATGGTCTGCTTTGTGAGAAATAATTAGGTTTTATAGGCCCACCTGCATAGAGTCTTTTGTTGAATGTCTTACGGTTTTGCCAATTCAGATCCTGAGAGCAATTAGAGGCTATGGTGGAACCGTTCCTTAAATCACACATATATTGTCTTATTGCCTGCTTTTTATTTTTTACCTGCAGTAGCAGATGCAGAGGTTCTGATTACTTATGAGTACAGAGAGTAATTGTTAGGCAATGCAAAAATTGGTTTGGGAGTCATAAGCTAGGGAGAGAAACTTTTTATATGAGTATAACTCTGGCACATGGCATTGTGTCCTGGTGTCTGACATTGTCCCCAAAATAATTATGTTCTCAAGAGTAGAAGAACAAGTCTTTATTCATTCTATAAGTGGCAAAATGATTTCATTATTTAAAAGGATGGCCAGAACTGGCCAAACTATACTTTTTTAGTAAGTATGGAGATATTAAACCGGAATAATTATTTGCTTCCTATAGTCAGTTGGAAATTATTTGTTGTCGGTGAGGAAAATAATAGGGGCATTTTTCAAAAGTGTGTATAAAAGTTGTAACAATCATTTTGTTCCTGAGAGTTCAATTTGCATGGTGAGTCAGACACTCTACTAGCAAGATCTGGTAGTATTATAAAATATATTGCAAGTTTTAGTAGTTTTTTAGAGAAGTTGATACTATGGTAGAAAATTTTGCTTGATTATTTTGGTCACTGTGCCACTTACATTCTTCATGACACAGAAGGACTCAATGAGATTATTGGTAATAATTTAATGATGACGAAAAGCACTGTTATTTCTGTATTAAAAGGCTCCAATAGACTGCAGGGTGGTACCTTGGAGTAAATTGCCCAAATTGTTGTGATGATGGGTTGGCATTCCCTCTTCCAAAACTTTAATCAGCTGACAGTAAACTCTGTGTGTATACATTGCATTTGACTTGAACTTAACAGCGTTTGTCTTCTCTGTATCTTCAACATGTTAGCTAGTTACTTTGCTCAGGTAACTTCTACTTCTGCTATATAATTAATAACAGCCCAGGTACTTTCAGTCTTAATACTTATCTTTAGTAGAAAATTACCTTGCTTAGGTGTCTTACCATTCTACATGACTCACCGTCTTTACTCTGATCACTCTGATCACAGCATCACTCTGATTACTCTGATCACAGCATCACTCTGATCACTCTGATCACAGCATCAGGAGAGATTGACCCGCAAATTGCAATGGCAGCCGTAGACCTGTGCATGTACGAATCAGCACTACTTTTCAGCCAGTATCATTTGAAAACATTTCTTTACTGAAATAATAGAAACAAGATAAATGTGTGACCTAAATCTAGTGGCAAACCTGAAAGTTTGAAAAATGTTGTATAAAATTGCATGATCCACAGTGAACTATACCTGTGGGGAGTTGGGAGGGCCTGTCGTTTTTGACATAAAGGAATAGGTCATTGTGAAAGTGTTTTCACACCAACCAGTGGTGGCACTGTGATGTGTATTGTCTAAATTTAATTTTTAAAAAATTCTTCCCCTGGGTAAAAGAAGTAACAGAAAAATACCTTGTATTATCACTTGGCAAATTTTATCTTGGGTAATGGACTTCAGATAGGCAAAAATGCATATTGTTGCTTGTAAGCATACCTGAGATTTTTGAAATCCTAACGGGGGCTTATAGTTTTATAAGAAACTGGCTTATTAAAATATTGTTGAAAGATTATTTGAAGGAGCATTTCTTTTATGGAAAAGATATGAATAGAATAGAACACCCTTGAAAAACCTGAACAGATAGAAAGTTTTACTTAAATTAATTTATTTTTGGTCATAAAAATGATTGGAATAATTAATCTGTCATAACTGAAGCCTAGGCTACCTATCCTTATCCCCCTTATATGTGAAAGTATTTTCCATTGAGAACATGATCCTTTAAACCTGTTCATGCTGTGTTTTGGACACTTTGGCCAGAAAAACGTGTCCTTCATATTTGAAGTATGTAGGCCCTATGGACGTATGTTGTAGTGCTGTTTTGCGTTATCTGGATGATCAAACATAATCAAGGAAAACATTCTAAATAAGACTGGAATTATTTTAATAATGTATCCTTTATATGCAGTAGGATTTAGGCAGAATCATGTGTTAGGAGTTATGATAACTTATGATAATTAAACTTGAAATAATTAAACCAGAAATAATTTGCATACACCTTGCAAACAGTCAGATCATTTCAGTGTTAAATAGAACTTGAAAGTTCTCTTCAATCCTATTTTTAGAGATGTTATTTATCATTAGGTTTATGATTTGGTGTATGATTTATTTATCACCTATGCTTTTTATGCATATGTAAGTACTTATATTTTATCTACGTAAATACAGGCATACTATAGTATCCATCATTTGCTCTGTTCCTTTAACACTGTAATGAGGATTTGTTAAATACTTATAGATCTATAACATTGTAGAAGTAACTGTACTCTAACTTATTTAAGCAATTCAATATGGTTAAGATTTGGGCTGTTTTCAAATTCTCTTTATCAATAGTACTACCACAGTAAATGTCCTTATTCATGCTGGCTCAAAGGTATTCAGTCAGCTGACACTATTTCACAATCTCAGCATTAATGTATGAAAATTTGCATTTCCACATTCGTCAGTAACATTGTCCTTAATTATTTTTGCTCTGTTTTACTTTGATACATTAAAATTTCTGATTGGTTTTTAAATCTGCTGCTGTGTTTCATTGGTAGTTGGTCCTCTTTTCAGCTGTCAGATTCAGCCAGTATTAACACACCTATAGATGTAGATATAGATATAGATACAGATCATATAGCTATAGCTGTAGATTTAAGACCCACTTATAGGTACAGGTACAGGTATAGTTACACATATAGATGTAGACACAGGCAAAGCATGTGTGTGTGCGCACACACAAACCCACACACTCGCTCTCCCACCCCCTCACTGCAAGCCTTTGCTTATGCTGTTTCATCCGGAAACTTTGATAGCTCTCTGTTTGCCTTGGTTCATCCCGGGAAGCTGAGCTCCTATTCCACTATCCCTGCTGAGCCATAGTTGTTTTTGATTGCTCCTGTCAGAAATCTTATCTTCCTCCTTAGAATGTCTGTGGTGACTTGCTCTCCTCTGGGACCCTTATCCGACTCTCTTTAATTTGACTCACGCGTATCTCAGCTTCCGTATCAGTCGGTAAGCTCTCCGGTTGCAGGAACTATGTCTTACTCATCTTTTATCCTCCACAGGTTCCTTATGATCTGGCGATATTTATTGATTTGGGGAAGGTAATAAGCAGTGCTGTGTACTTCTGAATCTCCATCGTCTGCCATAGAAGATATGATTTTTGAGAAGTATAGTGTTCTGGAAAAGAACATGGGATTTGGAGTCAGAGAATTTGCCACTTAATTGCTGTGTGACTTTGGGATGTTCCTTATCTTCTATGATCCTCAGTTTAATTCATCTGTGAAATGAAAGTAATAACAATATACTTCACAAAACATGAAGGATAAATAATATAATAGTTTGACAAGTGTTGTTTTACATTTTTTCTATAAACATAAATATTATTATTATAGCAAAGATGTGAATTTTTATATCAGTAGAAAGTAAACAAGAAGACTGTTTTTACATTTTTTTGATAAGCATAAATATTATTATTATAGCAAAAATGTGAATTTTTATATCAGTAGAAAGTAAATCAGAAGACTGAGTCCTCTTTTCTGGATGTTTACTCAATGATATGAATCTGAAGTACATGAATAGATAATTGGATTCCAGATGTAAATATTATGACCATATGCATCCATCAGAAATTGTTTAGTAAAAGCAGAAAGAAAAATCAACTCAGAAGTAGGGTTACCCTCTCTTTCCTGTATGATAGGACAGTTAAATTAATGACTAGGTCTAATTGAGAAACTGAAAAATTAGAGCAGGCCTACTGCCAACATACACCTGGTGGCCTGTGAGATAGGCATGTTAACATTCAAAAATCACCCGCCATCGCTGAATACTAAGGCGATTTTGCTACCTGTCCTTAGAAATAAAACAGCCTTTGCAATTACGTTCTGTAATTTGTTATTGGTCCAAAAATTAACACCTTTTACTGTAATAAATGGATCATCACAGGTGACAAAGTGCAGTTTTAATTAACAGTGACAGGTGAAGCTCCTTACAGGCAGGTTGAATTTATGCTAGCAATTATAAAAGAAATTATATTTTGATCATCCCAGTTTTATACTGAGGTTGAGTACTAATCATTATATTGTCCTGCCCCTCAGGTTTTGTGGGGTGTGGGAAAATAGAGAAAAGTTTTAAAGTAAGTTGAACTCTTAAATATGTTCTTCTCTCTTGATAAATATACTTTCATAATAGCTTAGAACCTCAGATTTGAATACAGGATTCTTCAACTCTTGGTCTTTCACATCGGAATTTGTCACCTGATCCATTACCTTTCCATCCCTGCTGAGAGCTGCAGCATGAAGGATTTCGTACTCTGCTTCTAGTGAATCATACTTCTAAGCCTCTTAACACCACCTCCCATGCCCCAAAGGCTGTTATACCTTGGCCAACATTCTTGTGTAGGTTTAGGGATACACAGTATTCTTTCAGGGGGATGGACCGGGAAAGAGACCTGCATGGGCCCTGGCCTGGGCTCAGGACCATTAGGGCAGTAAATGTCAGAGTCTTCGATACCTGGAGAATGGTCTAGAAAAGTTACTATAAACTGCAGATGGACACATCCATTTGGCCCTGCAGATACCCTGCCCCTGGTAGATACAGGATGGCAGTGACCTGTAGTGAAACTTTGTAAAGTACAAGGCTCAGGGCTCCACCTCACCTGGGTCGAGGGCTGTTAATGATCCTACATGAGCACCTGAATACATTTCAGCGATGTCAATGAGATAATGGCACAACTATCTCAGGGATGATAATAAATCAAATGCACTGATTTTAAATTATATACATTTTAAGAAAAAAATATATTCAAACCAATGCATTATTTAGTATTTTAATTTTGTTTTAAAAATAAGGTTCTCAATAATGTGAGTTCTGTTGTGTTGTGGTATTGTTTCTGTTTAACATATTTACGGGGCATGTGGTTATCGAGAAATCTAGTTTCCATGTGTCAGAGCTAGAAAGCATACCAAATAATTTAAACACAGGCAAAACCATAGCCATTAAATACATGCACCAAATGTAAGTCTAGATATTTGTCTAACAGTACTAACCTTGTGTACTGTATACATGTGCATATGTAGAAAATCATAAGAAACATTAGAAACATAGGCACCAAATTGTTAACAATGGTTGCTTTGGGAATGGAGTCTACATTTCCACACACACAGAGTTTATGTGTGTTTTCAGTACTTTTGTAATATGTAAAAACTAAGCCCATACGATACACTTTAAAGGTATAACTATTTAATGCAATGCTCCTATATTGATGGTGAAATACTTGGCCATCTCACATTCGTTTTACTTTACTACCATACCAAACTGGTGATGGACATATCTTTAAATTTGAAATTTGGTAGACACAACTATGGGTTTCTCAAATATTTAATCAATGAATATATATTTAAGAAAATTATAATGAACACACCAAAGGTATGGCAACAAACATTAGACTTACGTAAAATAAACAAGGATCAAGGAGGTAAACACGTGGGCACAGATTTCCCTTTGTGACATTTTTAGAGCTCCATCATGTTTAATGTTTCATTTAATGCTCTCCTGTTACCTGTATTTCTGTTTCATTTAATACCCTATTGTTAACTGTATTTCCACTCACACACACACACAAAACTGCATAGATTTCCCAAGATCCATGCAATTGTTTCTTACTTAACTGTCTAGGTAGTCTCATTTTTCAGCATTTAAATATCTAAACTAAGATTTAAATGCAGTGTTTCTAGGCTATTTGTAATTTTTACCTAATAAAAGTAAGACATATTGCTTAAAATAACTTAATTTTCCCTAACTTGGTTCACAAATATTCTCTAAGTCCAGGCCTGCAATGCAGCACTGCACACCCGTACAGTGCTTCCGATAGCAGGGTTTTTGCTCAATCGATGAAACCTTAATAATTACAATTTTAATTGCATCTGTCAATGTTTTGTTAGCTGAGGATATTTTAGCAAGGAAGTCCTTTCTTACCTGAGAGACCTTGGAGTCAGGCTTTTGGAATCTTCTAATACAGGATTAGCAAACTCAAAAGCATTGCAAGAACAGTCAAGTACCATGAGAGAGTAAACTGGTCCATAGCAAAACCGAGACTTGTGGCTCCTGCAGAGACCTGGGAATGCGTGCACCTCTAAATGGCCTTCAGATTAGAACTATTTTTAAGTACTGTGCCATGGAATTAAACACTTTCATGGGCAAAATTTGGGTACCTGGCTATGAGTTTGAGACTCTAGAACCCAGATTCTAGTTTATATAATATGTATATAGATGTATATACATGTATACATGTGTATATGTATGCATGTATACACACATATACACATGTGCATATGTGTGTGTATGTATACACACATATATATTTCAATATTTACCCTAATAAACAAGGAGACCCATGGATTGCCATATTTTAAATTGGGCAAACAGGAAAAACATAAAATCAAGAGATGCAAACATTTTTAGGAGAAATAATAGGACTAATTTTATAATGGGTACCTAGTTTTCCTGAGCTCATTATGGCCATGCTTTTGGATTTAAATGATTTGGGGTGATATATCACGGATATCAATGTTTCAATGTTTTCTGGTTCCAGAGCCAACAGTGGGCTAGTTAATTTGTTTCTAGTGACAGTGGGAGAAAATCAGAGTGTAACTTGCCTTTCAGGTCAGGGAGGCAAAGGACAGTCTCCCACGTTGAAACACGGAGTAGGAAGAAAAGTCCCCCAGTGGAACACGGACAGTAACAGCAACCACTTACTGCGCACCATCTGTGTTTCCCATGCTAATGCATGAAGGCAGTGAAACTCAGTATTTTCATATTTCTAGGTTCATGTCAGCCAAAGGGTTAAAAGAAAAATAGAGGCTTAAGGGACTTGTCCTTTTGCAGTGGGAAGGGGATTTCTTATCATCTTTAACTTTTACCTGCTCTTAGGGCACCTACAATGTATGGGTGTGCCCCGTGTGTGCTTGTTACCGCAATTGGCCTACCAGGAGGATGTTGAATTCCATGAAATGGCAATCTAGCTACCCGAGGAGGTAAGGTTAGAGCCTAGAACCTGACTGGCAGTGAGGCTGCCTGGATGCCACCCAACAAACTGAGCAACAGCCCTTCACATTTCCCTGGAGGAGGGACAGTACTTGTTCAAGGTTTCAAGTGGTGCTGAGACAAAGGCTCATCACTTAATCGTCAGAGAGTGAGTAGTAGAGATCTGAGGGCTCAGAGTAGTACAGACCATTCTACTCTTGAATCTGATGTTCATTCATAGCCACACTGTGCCATTTGGTTCCTGCTTCCACGAAGCTTTAAAAAGTGAGCTGAATACAGATCAGGAAATACATACTTCTATGGCTGTGCTTAATAATAATTTATACCGCATGCTAGACACTGTGTTGATCAATTTTGGTGTGTTAGTTCACTCTTCACAGTGATGTAGGTATAGCACTTGGATCTCCAGATGAAGAAAAGGAAGGGTAAAGAAGGTGAGATGCTTGCCTGGGAACTCATTGCCAGTAAACAGAAAAAAGGTGATCAAATCCATGCTGCCGAATTTCAAAGCCTGATATAGCCACTCTTTATTACGTTAGCCATGTTTAAGATTCTTAACCACTAGGATTGTCTAGACTTTTAGCATAGTGTTTAAGATTTGAACTCCAGGCAAGGCTGCAGATCCTGGCTCCACCATTACTACATGTGTGAACTTGAACTCTCTGTTATTTTACTTTTTTGAACCTCAGGTTTCTCACAGTAAAGTGAGGGTAATGATATAATTTCATTCTTAGGGTTATGTATCATTATTATTAAATGAGTTAATACATAGAAAGTAGTTACATAAAATAGCACCCATAGTGAGTACTTTATAAATATAAGCCTTTAGTGCCCTGACTGGTATGGCTTCAGTAGTTTGGGTGTCATTCTACAAACTGAAAGGTTTCCAATTCGATTCCCAGTCAGGGCACACGCCTGGGTTGCTGACCAGGTTCCCAGCTGAGGGTGGGCAAGAGGGAACTGATCAGTGTTTCTCTCTCACCTTGTATTTCTCCCTTTTTTTCTTCCTCTATCTTCTCCCTCTAAAAAATAAATAAATAAAATCTTTTAAAATGAATAGTAGCCTTTAATGCTGTTATTATCCTTACTATTACTAAATATTGAATACCACCTAGATATCCTACAAGTAAGGATGAAAGAGTTGCCTTATAAATAAATGAATATTTTTTTAAAATTCAGTTATTAAAATTCAAATTTTCAAAATTAAGATGAGGAATATACTATGTTAAGTAATTCATTTTAACACTTTAGAACTGGCAAGGGTGGAAATAAATATAAAATAGCAAGGAAAAATGGTAAGGGAAGGGGCAGGCTTGGAGGAAGAAGCAGCAAGATATGTATACAGCAAAAGCCAGGTTTGAGACAATGATAAACTTAAAGACAAAGAGGCAAATAGGCATTCCAAGAGACTGTTCATCATGTAATACAATTAGGTTGTGATTTCAAATGAACTATTACTTTAAACAAGGTTGTGCTTTCATAAATCTAGGCAGACACCAAAATATCTTCTTTTGTATTGATTTAGATGGAAGCTGAAATGAAGCCTTCCAAAAAATAGCTGTCACAGGGTCTCTGGGAACTCTTTGATGATGCAAAATCAGTATAAAGAACAGAGATGGGTCCCAAATCAGCAAAAAATAAGAAAATAAATACTTTACCACTGGTCTCATTTCAATAAAATATGCCCACTTGTTTACAAATAACAGAGACACTTGGCTTTATAACTTAGTTTTTCATTTGTTTCTAAAGCCAACTTTATGTTTTTACTGAAGGGGAGCCAAGTGCTAATGGGATAGTGCACTGGAGGAGAAGACCAATTAAGGAAAGGAAAAGGATCGCACAAATATGACCTTTATATCTTCAGATTTGGTGCTTACCTTCCCTTCTTTTTGAAAAATTTGTAACTTATTTTCATTTTTAAAACTACAATAATCCTGTAGACTGCAACCAGATTTTCTAGCGTTGAATCTGAACTTCACCACTTAAACTATATGGTGATTTTGGACAGTTATTTGACTTTTCTATACTTTTGTCTTTAAATTGGGATGAATGACAATGCACGGCTCTTTTGAGAATTAAGTGAGGTAATATATATAAAAATGTTTAGAATAGTGCCTTATACCTATCTATACTCAATAGATATTAACTACTAGTGGTAGCTACTATATGCGTGGTTATATTCTTTAGTTTTATTTCCCATAAAACAAGTTATATATGCGCTTGTTAGATATTATAAAAATACCTAAGTGATACTTTCCTTTTATATGGATTTATTCCTAAAATGTCGTGCTTTTTATTTTTTTTCTGTCTTTACCACGCTAGAGATGGTCAAGGATACAAAGCTAAAGGAGAAAGATGAAGGGATGGCTAAACCAAGGAACGGAGGGATAAATGTTTGAAGGCAAATGAAAATGCATTTACTATTCTGTATTATTCGATAACAATGTCTTTTGAGGATATCAACTGGTTAAGATTCAAGTTACAGCATTACCTTGGTTATAATGATTGGGTATAACAATATCTTTTGAAAACATTTGTATTTTTCATGTTATAGGGCCAGCTCAACTGATAATGTGTTAGACGTGGAAATGCAGGTTTTGATAACTGTAGGTATATAAACTTTCAATTACTCCTTTACAAAATCTTTGTTAAGAACTTTTTAAAAAAGTGTCCCTTAAGAAAATAGACTCTGAGCTCTGGTCAGTTTGGCTGTTTGTTGGAACATTGTCCTGTATATCAAAAGGCTGGAAGTTTGATTTCCAGTCAGGGCACATACCTAAGTTGTGGGTTCGATCCCAGGTCAGGGTTTGTGTGTATGGGCAGCAACCAATTGATATTTCTCTGTCACATTGACATTTCCCTCTCTCTCTCTTTCTTTCTCTCTCCCATAATTTTAAATCTGTTTTTAATTTTAAAAAGATTAAAAATTGTTTTTGAAAAATTGAGAAAAATGGGCTCTGTATGCTGTACACCTGAAACTAATACCAAATAGTATTAAATGTAGACTGTAACTGGAAATAAAATTAAAAGAACAGATTCTGGGGTCAAATGATTTAGTGTTCAACGTTTATTTCCATTTCCGATAGCTACAATCCTAAATTATCTCTCATTTCAAGTTCCTTGATTTTCTCATTTGAAAAAAAGAAGCCAACAGTAGTGTCTATCAGACAGTTATGAGATTACATGCACCAGTGCAGGTAAAGGGTCTAGAACTGCGCTTGACATCATGTTTGCATATCATTATTATAACTGTTATTACATTACATTAATCCTTAGGCTAGGAGAGACATGATGAGATGGTCTCAGCCAGATGACCAGCCATTTGAAGGTGACTAAAGAATAAATAGACTCGTAAAATACAGCATGATAATTGTTTTGCAATGGATAGAAGTACCTATATTCTGTTACTAGATAAAGAGTAATGGGAACCCATTTATTTTAGGGAACGAAGGATGCCTTTCTGGAGAAAGTGATCTTTGTAATGAATCCTGAAAAAATTAGATTAACCTGAGAATAGAGTGGGGAGGGCAACAAAAGTAGAGGGAACTGCATGTGCTCAGAATACTTTGGGGGAAATTCAAGTACTAGCCAAGTATAGCTGGAGAAAAATGTGGGAGTAGGCTTTGGGGAGTGGAACAGTTGGTAGGAGATGAAGAGAAAGGTGAGTAGGAGTAATATCAGAAGGATTGTGTGCTGAGTGTTAGGGAGGTTCGACTGCCAGGGCTTCCTTGGAATACTCACGTGATGAGAATTGAAGCTTTGCCAGATTATTCTTTTGTTCCCTTTGGTACAACAGGGAGAGCAGATGAAAGGAAGGCAGTTTCTGGAAAGGTAACCACTTTGGAAGTGCTTCCTAAAACCAGCCAGGAGGTCACAGTAGCCCCCACAAAGGGCGTGACAGTGGGGCTGGACAGAAGTGGGTGGATTCTAGTCAGGAGAAGTCAATAGGGATCGATGTTTCCTCTCTTCTTTACATTGGAGCACAGGCCTTGGCTTAAATGATTTTTTCAAACCCACCTTACCTTTATTTCCAAGTATAAATCTGGACACTGTGATGTATTTTTGCCAAATAAGAACTTGTAATTCTCATGTGTGATAGCCTTGATGTAAGTATTGTTCATGTTCAGTTCCATAAATATCATAGACACTATTTCTACTTGAAATTTGTTAAATCCATAGCTCCAAAACTAAGAGAATAAACAAAATAAATATGCCACTTCTTTTTTTCCTTGTTCCTCAAGTGATGAATAATTTTCTTGGTGTGATTCATCTCTCTTGTTAAAGAGCTTTAACATTTAAGGGACTTATTTTGCCCCATTACAGAATAAAGGTAGCAAAAAAAGGACTAGGTGAGCTATTTTTGTGCTTCAGGAGAAAGGTTTTCTATCCCTTTTTGTACAAAGTAGTCTTCAGTTTTCTCTTCATTTTCTGCCCATTGAACAGATATAGAAACTCAATTATACTTCCTGATGTTACATTGCTGAGAAAAATGAAATTGCTTATATAGAAACTTAATTAGTCAAGAATATATAAAGTATTCCACATACTGCTTTGGTTGATAATTTAATGAAAAAAAATCCTTGTTTTGTTTACACATTTATGTTACAATACTAGGAAAATGGGATTTCAGAATTATTTTTTAAATTCGTTTATTTGTATAGCTTTTTATTAATATTTTCATCTCTAGCTGATCAAAAAAACATTTAAATAAAATAGTAGAAAGTTGTTTTTAAAAAATTACTTGAAATATATTAAAGTGTCTAATAAATATATTTACAATATCCAGAGATATTCATAAAACAATCCTATCATTAATATAAAAAGCTTTGAGCTATTTCACAAAACAAAATTGAATGAGTCTGCAACTTTATTGGTTTCCTGTCAAAACTGGCTATATACAAGAGTTGGTAGAGACGATAAATTTGAAGTATTAGAAAAGGGATTTAAAGGAATTAATCTTTATAGACATTTCTAATTTCTGAGTTTAACTGGAACATTTTTCATTTTCTGGAAGGATTGGTCACCGATTCCATAGATATATTCATTTTACCTAAATACACTAGTGCTTGTCAATAGGTTGATTTTTTATTTGTGTGTTGTATGTAACATATATACATAATGTCTGCATTTAAATTTGAAGCACGATATATCTAATCTAGAAGAAAGCGACTCATTAAAACTTCAGTTTCTCTCTTACAGCAGCCTGGAAGCAAGAGGCAGCGGTGCCTTTGTCCCCAGAACACCTTGAGATCACACCCCTTTGGAGCTCATCAGAGCCCATTCAAGTTTATCCCAGGGGTTCACTTGACTCACTGCCTGATATTCCTTCTAGGGCGGCTGAATGCACAGCTTCAGCAAGACACCCCACTCCTGCTGGCTTGAGAAAAGTGTTATTTTAATGATGATTATAATGAGTGTTAGTGTTGCTGGGAGCCAAATGTATCCTTAAGTCCGAGAAAGAACGTCGCAATCAGGGGGAAGTATAACGTAGCTTAGATTATTATTTGATAAGTTGCCCTTTTAATTAGGATGTTCCCCTTCTTCTACACTCATTTATTGCCTACTGTTCCCAGGTGAATAATTTCTATGTAACTTTATGAAGATATCATAGCAGCACATTGAATGAATGGAAAGTATGGGACTGCCTCAGACCATCTATCCTGACACGTTAATGAAACTGCGCCTTTGATCACAATACCTGAATTCATTTCTAGTATTTGATTTTGCCTCCAGCAACTATTACAAGTTGCATTTAAGTGACTCCAGTGTTAGTAGATGGCTTTTAACTTCTTCTAAGCTCATTCTTTTACTGCATTGCCATGAGAAGTTCATTAAAGACACATTTAACAAAAGAAGTTTCAGCTAGATAATTCAGTATTATGATGCAATCCTTAGATTTAGTGGACTTGTAGAGTGGACTTTGGTCTCTAATAGAATTTGATATAGTCTGATCTGAAATGGTTATGCTTATTTTATCCTCTGCCAGACTTTAATATAATAGAAAATTTTGTGAAAAAAGAATAAAGAAAAATAGTCTTTATTGGCTTAGATATTATGTTCTCTTAAAGGAAGTATATTGACTTGATAGTTTCTCATTTCCATTTTTACCAAGAAAGTATGTAAAGCCTGACAGTGGGTAGTGCATGAGAGGTAGGAACCTTGAGGTCTTCATTCTAGCTTTCTGGAACAGCCTTTGTCCAGTAACCTCCAAGCTATTTAGACTACAATCCATAGCATGTAACACATTTTACAGGGTGATGTGGCATACACAAAGTATGTTAAAAACTGGAAAAAAAAAAGCGTTTCACAGGCCCTGGCTGGTACGGCTCAGTGGGCTGAGCACCAGCCTGCAAACCAAAGGATCGCTGGTTCAATTCCCAGTCGGGGCACATGCCTGGGTTGTGGGCCAGGTTCCCCTGTGCAGAGCCCATTACAGGCAACCACACATTGATGTTTCTTTCCCTTTCTTTCTCCCTTTCTTTACCTTTGTCTAAAAATAAACACATAAAATCTTACAAAAAAGTGTTTCACAGAATAATACTCTTTATACAGACAATGGACTCTATATTCCATTCTATGCTATTTCATGCAAAAAAAATGCTGTTTATAAATCACTAGACCAATTTCAGTATTTATAAGTGGTTCTCAGTTTGTAAAACACTGCTCTAGACCACATTACACAACTTACAGGGGGGGGAGTTGTACATTATATTTCTAAAAGTGCTAGTCAGCTGTAAAAATGAATAACTCTGACTAGAAGTTGCATGTACATATGATCCTTACATGTCAGCTTTAAGTCAATGATTATCCTGAATCATTGATGCATTGCTTGCCTGAGTGATCCCATTCAGTGTATGCTTCTATCTAATGCAAATTGTTTCCAAAATGGGTGGAAAGATGTAAAAAAAGTTTTAAATGACATTTTAAAATATCTAAATATGTTTATAAAAGTACTTGAGACTCTTTTTTATTAAATTTATTGGGTGACATTGGTTAGTAAGATTGAATAGGTTTCGAGTGGACATTTCCATGGTACATCCACCTGTGTAGTGTGCCCACCACCCAGAGTCCAATCATCTTCTATCATCATATATTTAACCCTCTTTACCTTTTACTTTCACCAGCCCCTTTCCCTCTGGTAACCACCATACTGTTATCTGTATCTGTGAGTTTCCATCTCACATCCCACATATGAGTTAAACTGTATAGTTCTTAGCTTTTTCTGACTTATTTTGCTGAGCATAATATTCTCAAAGTCCATCCATGTTGTTGCAAATGGCAGTATTTCATATTTTCTTATGACTGAGTAGTATTCTATAGTGTATATGTACCACCCGTCTTCTTTACCCAGTTATCTATTGTAGGACATGTTGGTTGTCTCCATGTCTGGGCCACCATGAATAATGCTACAATGTGTATAGTAGAGGTGCATATATCTTCATGAACAAAAGTTTTCAAGTTTTTCAGTAGATACCCAGAAGAGGGATTGCTGGGTCACATTGTAACTCTATTCTTAACTTTTGTGAGGAACTCCATGCTGTTTTCATAGTGGTTATAGCAGTTTACACTCCACCCTGTCGTGAATGAGGGTTCCTTTTCTCTACAGCCTCCTCAACACAGTATTATCTGCCTTGTTGAAAATAATAATAGTCATTCTAACAGGTGTGAGGTGGTGTCTCACTATAGGTTTCATTTGCATTTCACCAATAGCTAGTGAAGCTGAGCATCTTTTCATATATCCGTTTGCCATTTGTATGCCTTCTTGGGTGAAGTGTCCTTTCAGGTCCTCTGCCCATTTTTTAATTGGAGTGTTTGTTTGTTTGGTTTCTGAGTTGTATGAGTTCTTTATATAATTTGGATATTAATCCATTGTCAGAGATATTGTTTGCAAATATCATCTCTCATTCAGTTGGTTGCCTTCATGTTTTGTTGTAAGTTTCTTTTGCTTTGCATAAGCTTTTTAGTTTCATGTACTCCCATTCATTTATTTTTGTCTCTGCATGCCTTGCCTTGCCTTTGGAGTCAAATTCATAAAATCTTCTCTAAGACCAAGGTCTGTAAGTTTAGTACCTATGTTTTCTTCTTTGTAGTTGTTGTGTCAGACTTATGTTTAGGTCTTTGATCCACTTTGAATTAATTTTTGTTCATGGGGACAAACTGTAGTCTAGTTTCATCCTTTTGCATGGGGGTTTCCAATTTTTCCAGCACCATTTATTGAAGAGGCTTACTTTTCTTCATTACATGTTTTTGGCTCCTTTGTCAAAAATTATTTGCCCATATACATGTGGTTCAGAGAAACAATACACTCTAGAGATAGAAAATTGACCTAAAACAACAACATCTTAGTATAGATGCTTTTTAATACTATGAAACAAGATAGCATCATCCAGGGCAGTGTTTCTCAAAGCTTTCGGCCACTATCCACAAAAAATAATATTTTACATCACAAATATACACAACTTACACACTGAAAGAGATGTATTTTTTTCATGTAACTTTATCTTACTCTCCATGATACATTTTGGTTTTTTGTCTGCTTTTCTTTTTTTATTGTTCGAAAACCCAGAGTTACTACACATTCTTCAGATTGAAAAATACTGGCCTTGAGTGAGAATAAAATTAGAAAAGAAAATTCCAAGGACGGAGTCTTAGAGTTCTCCAACATTTAGAAGTCTAGTTGTTGTACATGTACAAAGATCTTCGACAATGCCCAACTCAAAAAATATCAGCTTTTATTACAACTTGTAAAACAATATACGTTTAACATACCAGTTTTGGTGGCTCAGGCGTCCGGATGCAGTTTAGCTGAGTTCTCTTTTTTCATGATTCCATTAGGTTACAACCAGATGTTATCCAGGAACGTAGGCTCCACTGGGGAAAGATCCAATTCAAAGCTCCTCTGATTATGGGCAGCATTCAGGCATAGGACTGAGGTCCCCACCTACTTGTTGGCTGTTGGATAAGGGTCACTCTCATTTCCTAGAGGCCACCTCCTGTTCCTTGTCATATGACACTATCTATAGACAGTTTAGAGCATGTCCTCTTACGTCTTCAAGGGCAGCAAGAGAAACTTTTAAGCTCTCATCTGCTGAGTTGGAGTCATATATAACATAACATACTTAGGAGAATGACAACCCACCATCTTTGTCATATAGTGTCACTTAACTGAGGGAGTAAAATCACTTTTGTTATACTCTGTTGATCAGAAACAAGTAAATTGCAATGCCCACACTCAGAGAGAGGAATCTGTAAGGACTCTACTTAATGTCCTCCTGCCTTTCTGCCTCTTATCCAGATTATCCCCACAGCCTACAACTTGGGGAACAGAGTGGAATTTCTGTTCTTCATGTTGGTCATGAAGTAAAAGAGCACAGACTAAAGGTAAAAAGTTATGAGCTCCCACCTTAGCACTTTTGCTTTTGTCATGTGAACATGACAAAGTAGTTAGTCTGTCAGAACCTCAGGTTTTCCGTCTTTAAAATGGTGACGACAGTGTTCCTGGTGTCTTTTCTTCCAGGACTCCCAGGACTATGATATGAAATAATTTATGTAAAGATGAATTTTGAGCTATAAAGTGGTGACAGTATAAGAACAATAAGGTAACAACATTCAGTTTTAATGATTAAACTCCGGTTCTGAGCTTTCATTTGCAGTTTGGGAGGTTACAGCAATGTTCTGAATGGCTTGTGGCCCTTCACCTTGCTCTAAACCTCATCCATAGAAAGCTCTCAAATTTATTTGAAAAAATAGAACATGTTTTTCTCCATTTGGTTTCTAACTAGTTTTGCTTATCTTGGGAGCGGTAGATAGTTTTACCTTCCTTTACAAAATATGTTTGATTTTTAAAGCAAAACACCAGTGTTGCACAGTTTGTACTAACGGACTACTTTATTGCTTTTTTTATTACCCGGAAAATGCAACAAAAGTTTAAAATTAATAACAGTCAGTAACAGGGAATAGAGATAATAAAAGTTATGTTCCTGCTTCAGAAGAAACTCACTTTTATTTCCTTATTAAAATAAAAAGATCAGAAGCTTTCTGGTGGTTTATCAGGGGAGTAAAAGAAGGGGAGAAGGAGAGAGAGAGAGAGAGAGAGAAAGTAATTTGCAGCCTAATTTTTCTTCTCAGTATCTCTTAATTGAAAACATAATTGGGAATTTGTTTGACTTTTATGGTTTCTCAAATCTCTGAAGACCCATATCCATATTTGAGAGGAGAAAACAACAGTCAGCATCCGAAGGAGAGCTGATGAGGGTGTAGTGAAATCTGAGTCCATGGGACCATGTCAGCGGTCAAGGGGCAACCTTAAATGACCATTCTCAGAAATCTTATGTGATGTACAGAGCTGGCTTCCCAGTAGAGAAACATATTCTTTTTTGCAGGCCCAAACTTTTTTCTCCAATATAAAAAAATACTTTCATCAAATTCATCTTCTAATATACTCATTAAAGTAGTTTAGTCCTGCCAATATCTTCCATTTAATGCCTGTGACTGATCTATTTATTGGGTTGGCCAAAAAGTTGGTTTCTTTTTTCCATAAGATGTCTCTAGTAGCACTCAGTTGTCTTTAACTTCATTAGAAACAATTGTATTAGATTGTACGGTGACAGCTGTCATAGCAGCATGCATTTTTAAAAAACATAATTGGTGAATTTTTATGTAGTCATTTTAATGTTGAAGATGAAAAATACACAACATTTTGGGCACATTATGCTTTATCATTTCAAGAAAGGTAAAAACACGATTGAAACTCAAAAACAGATTTGTGGAGAAGGTGCCGTGACTGATCAAACATGTCAAAAGTGGTTTGTGTTTTGTGCTAGAGATTTCTCACTGGAAAATGCTCCACGGTCAGGTAGCCCAGTTGAAGTTGATAGTAATTATATTGAGGTATTAAGAACAATCAACTTTATACCGTGCAGGATGTAGCTGACATACTCAAAATATCTAAATCAATAAAGATATTGGTGAAAATGAAAAAATGTATCTTTTATTTTATGGTAAAAACTAAACAGACTTTTTGGCCAACCCGATTATCTAGTGCTAGCATATTATGCCCTTTTATAATCTTAAATGATCTCCTATAAATTATATTAACACTGCCCAGGCGTGTTCCTCACCATCCGCTAGATATTTCCAAATGAATATTCCTCTTTCAATTGAAGTTCACTTTGGCAAAAGCTAATTTTTAACCTTTCAACCAAGTTCTTGCCTCACCAACTTCCCCTTCTTTATTTCCACAAGAACAATGCCTTGCATGGGCTGTGGGGTCCATTGTTCCCAAAATACGCATTCAACTTCTTTGTCTATCATTCAGAGAAGACATTCTGGTACATTTACAAAACTTTTCTACCTTAGAATACTGGTTAAAAGTTCCTTTTGAGATGAAGGCACAATTTTTCTGGACATTTTTTGACGTGGCCGAAGAGGAATTTCTGTTACTGTGTCCTCCTGCAAGCAAGAAGTAAAGGAAGTCCTCAGTCAAAATAAACCTGGGCTTCCTGGAGTTGTGGTTTGCCATTTAGTTGTAAAAGAAAGTATATTTAGGTAAACTGGTTGGGTCAGATCACAAAAATGCTTGCAGCTGGTCTGTGGAGCTCAGATTCTACCCCAAAGAGATCAGGAGCCACTGATGGGTTAGTGATTATGTGAAAATACGAAAGAAAGTTAGAAAAATGGTCTATAGTGGTTTTTCCCATGATTCACAAGTTTTCAGGCAGGTGTTACTTTGACAGTAATTCTATCCATGCTGGTGTGAAGTATCAAGTTTGGGTAGAATTAGAAGTAAGAAAGAGAAGTGGATATAAGAGATGCAAGGTAGAGAAAAATAGCTAGACTTAGTGACAGGAGGTAAGTGGCAGATGGATAAGACGTGGCTAGTCTATATAAGTCTTAAGAAAAACAAACAAACAAACAACTTTACTAGAAGCTCTCTTGAAGCCCAGTTTTGGAAATGGAATAAAAAATGATATTTTTGCGCTGTAGGTTGAATTAGACATTATAGGTATGTTCAGGAAGATACTATATAAGAGGTGACTATCTCTTTTATACTCTATATTTTGCCTTTCTCTTATTTTGCTTAAAGCCACCTGAGCCTTTGAATTAGTTAAATATCTGTCGTGGGTTGAATGGTGCCCCTCCAAAATTTATGTTCACCCACAACTTCAAAATATGACCTCATTTGAAAATAGGGTCTTTGTAGATATAATCAGAAAAGAGGAGTCCAGATGGATTAAGGTGGCTCCTATCCCCAGTGACCAGTGTCCTTGCAGGACAGGAAGGGATACACAGAGATTTACATATGAGGAAGAAAGCCATGTGGAGACGGGGGTAGACTGTGGAGTGAGGCTACTACAAGTCCAGGAACACCATGTGTTGCTGAGAGCCGCTGGCAGCTCAGAGGCATCAAGGGAGGATCCTTCACTAGATCCTCCAAAGCGGGCATGGCTCTACCAGCTGCTTGATTTCAGACTTGTGGTCTCCAGAACTAACTTCTGCCATAGTGAGCCACCAAGTCTATGGTAATTTGTTAGAGACACAGGACTTAATATGTTCTTCAAATAAGTTCATGGAAATCTGTGTTGGAGGGACAATTATAACATACTTTTTAAATTTAAAATACCCAAGCTTTGAAGGATTTTTGCCAGAGGACACCCTGGTAGTAACTGTGGAGGCAGGATTCTTAAAATAAGAGTGGAGCTTAACACCCACCAAGCAAATTAATTCTTCTCCTCTATCAGCTCTGAGGAACTCCTAGCAAATACATTTTAAGGTTTAAGGATCTTTACAAAGACATTTTTTTATTAACTAATTAGATCCAGCAAAGAATCAAGGGTTCCTGCCTTAGACAAGACATCTTACTTCTGCATTTCGACTTCTCGGGACTTCCGTGAATCTCTGAGTCTCTCGGACTTGTAAGAACTTTATTTTGTTTCTAGCTCTTCCAATTCTTCAAGGTTTGTATCTAAAGATTTTTATAATCTTTGATTTTTTGTTTACCCAGGGACACAAATTGTGTGGGTGGGTTTAAATGTACACACTCCAATAAAGTTAAAGTCACAGTGCAGCAGTATGGGAAATATTTAAGCTTTTCCAATGACTTTCTTAATTTATCATAAGGCCTTTGATGGAATGTAAATCTGAGTTACTACTGTTTATAGAAGACGGTTCACGGCAAGTGACCTTCTTTTTTTCATGAGAAACATCATCAACACTGAATAGAAAGCTTAAAATGTATCTTTTATAACCATGCTTGTCTATATTAAAGGTGAATGCATTTTAAAATTCCCAGGTTGCCCACATTATAAGTATATACATTGTCTAACTCATAAATAGGTGGTATTGTAATATGATCATGTAAAATTTTTATTTATTACCAATTTCCATAATATTTTTTAAAGCTTTATAAATCCCATTTTTCATTTGCATGTCTCTTTGTTTCAAATATTTCATTTATGGAATTTTGAATTTATAAGTGGGGCTGGGAACCAGAGTCTCCTACTCTGAATTGTGTCTAGTGCCAGAAAACCACATTGTTTCAAAGTACAGTCAACAATTATACATGAGTGCCAATTACCAGCCAGATGCTATTTGGACATTAACAATATAACATCAAACAGGAGAGTAAAATATGTATATATAATTATGTATGTAGAAGAGATAATTGTATCAGTTATAGATGAAATATCAGGGTATAAGTGAAAGAGTACAACACAGTTTTTTTAGGAAATATTTTGTAGGTAGTATCAATGACTTCAAATCCAAACTGCGGTGTCTCATGCTTTGTCTAAAACTGTGCTGTTTCAAAGAAATTAGATGTGAACTATAATGGTCAGCCACAAAAGTATTATTTTCTACAACCATGTGAAAAATTGCAAAAAAAAATTGGTGAAGTGAATGATAAGAATACATTTTATTTAACCCAGTATTTCTAAATATTATCATTACAATAAGTAGCATCAAAGTTATTAATGACGTTTACACTTGTGTGCATGTGTGTGTGTTCAAAATGCACATTGAAAAAATTCAGTGGGTGTTTTTCACATACAAGATATCTCCATGTGGACTAACCACATATCGTGTGTTCAATCTTCACATGTGCCTAGTGGCCACTGTGACAGACAGGGCTTATCTGAACACCTTGATTTTTTTCTTGTCTTCTCCATGTGAAGTGGAGACATCGGTTAATTCATACGTTTCTTCTTTTTTCTTTGTTCAACATTCTGCAAGTGGAAAAGATGGGGAGTAGCAAAGATTTACGTGCAATTGTTTTCTCAAGTATTTCAATATAAAAACAAAATATAAGATTTATTTAAAGGACTTTTTAAAAATATAAAAGTAAAAACTTTCAGAGCTTATATTATAAAAATGTGAAATTTGGGCATCAGGAGTAGATAATAAAATCTCTAATGTGTTATCTGAAGATGATTGACCAAATATCTTCTAAATTTAGAAATTTAAAGAAAATGCAAATGTGTAAATTTGGAAAAGGCTTCTAAGAAGCCATGGTGTGTAATTTGAGAGATCCTTGGCCAGTGAGTTTTTTCTTTGGGAGCAGCTCCGCAGAGTAATTTGACCATATAACCCATGACTGTTTTCAGGCCAAAATTTAGCACACTGAGTCTCAGCACTATTTTATGTATAATTTAGATTGTGTTGTCACTAGACAGCTTTAAGTAGAAATTGTTTTTTATTTCAGTTCTTAGGTTCATTTTATTCTTAATGAGTTTATAGTCCTAATAAGTTTTATACACTTGCTAATTAAATATGACAGTGAAACTTGGCAGTGAACTATGGAGAGTCAGAAAAAAATGGGGTTACTTTATAATTTTGTTTCTAATGTTTTGTAAAATCATTTAAATATAGGACTGACTGTGTTTAATTTAAAATTTTTACTTCCAAAATACTCAAATGGTCTAAGAGAATACATGGACCCTGTGTCCTATGAGGATTATGAGCTTTTTCAGTGTAAAATGGGAGCAATAATACCTCCACTTCTGCTGAGAGGATTAAAAGAACTAAATGTCACATATAGCATTGTGTAATCATTACGGCAGGCTCTTAGTAAAGGTTAGCTACCTTTCTCTCTTACTCCAGTTACGGCTTATTTCTCTATTAAAAAAATCAAGCTCTTTCCTCAATCTGAAAAACAACAGATGAAAAAAATTATTTTTCTACTTAAACTAATGGGAAAAATAAACTTGGTTTAAAAAATGCATCAAGAAAAAATCTTGCTCCTATAATTTATGTAGATGTATAAATATTAAGTGAAAAATCGAAATAATAGGCACTTAGGTTTTTGCATCATAACTTATTCTTGAAGTAGTCAAAAATGAAAAATAATTTTTTGAGATGAACATGTTACTCTTTGCCAAGACCAACCAAAAGATACAATCACTGAGGAATTTGCTCAATAAAAATTATAAAGAATAATCATTATAATTTCAGAATAGCTGGTATATACTTTCATCAAAAGAAGTACAGACTAAATTATTTTTTACACTTTTTCTTATGGACACCTTCAATTTATTGGTGGCTAGGAGAGTGTTTCAAGCCAGTTAAGATAACATATTTTCTATCATCTAAATTGCTTAAACACCTTCACTAGGACCCTAAATGCCCCAGTAGGACATCTTAGCATAACTAGGTGTTTTCCATCTTTCAATTACTATGACTAATTTTTTTACAGCTCAGTTACAGATCCTTGAAAATAATGAATATGGTGCCACAATGTTAATTTTAATGGCACCAATAGCAGCACTCTAATACAGTGTGAGGCTCACATTGAAAAGGAATTTCCCTGGAATTGAAGCGCCTCTGATTGCTTTCCACATCACGTTTTAAACAAACACTGTGGTGCTTTAGCCATGACTTGGTTGCCTAGGATACACAGTTAATGTAGCCCTAAGATGCTGCTACCAGTTAGGCTTTGAGGCCACGCCTGGAAGTGCTGCTTTTTAATAAATTAGAAAAATGTAACAGAGAGATTTTGGGGAAGTACATTTTGATTAATGAAATAACCAACTGTATTTTTGAGTAGCTATGTTGAAAACAGTTATTTTCATTTTACTTCAGTTTTCTGTGAGAGAGGCTAAAAGTTACTGGTTTTAAAAACAAATGCAAAATTGATTCTGTGACCCAATTCTAAGACACATTCACCGAGAATATAATATTTTGGTTCTTGAAGTACTGGAAAAGTAACTAGCTAAATCAGAGGGAGTCATTTATACAAGCTTCCTCATATGATAGTGTCTTTTATTGTTAAATTCTCATTTTGTCTGTGGGGTAAATATCACAGTTTATTTTTACTAAGCTGTTGAAAGATCCATATATTATCATAAAAATATTTTTATAATAAAAATAATTAGCAAGGCATTGTTTGTAACATAGTGACTAATAAGAGTAATGGAAATATTCACAAATTTTAATATCACGCACATAAGTTTTGTCATTCATATTAACAAGTTACAATTTACTATTCCTGTAATACTAAATTGTTACTATTTCACCAAAAGCTGGTTATTCAAATTTAAATGTACAGTCAAAATACAAAGCCTGTTTTAAATCTTTACACAATTTTTGGTTGTCCGGTTTTAAAAATCAGTAGTGGCCTGCCTCATATCTGTGAAAGATTGAACTGCCTTCTTGGCTCATTCGAAAGCATAGCAAATTGGAATTGTAGTTGGCTGAGCAGGAAGATCCAATGCTGAACCAGTAGGTGGTGCTTGAGTTATAAGCGCATTCAGAACAAAGATTTTTAAAAAGAATCTTGCAAAATCTTCAAAGATGGTTGCTTTTGTTTTTGTTTATTTTGAAACAGTCATTACAATTTTGAGGAGAAATTCTTAATTAGGGCTTTGACTTGTCACTGGAATGGATAGTCTTAACTGCTCTCCACTCTCTCCCTCCCTTCCTGTTTAGTCATGGTTTCCTGTTCACAGTGGCTTTCAGCTGGTGTGCAGTCAGGGAGAAGGGATGAAATATGTTCTCCAAAACAGAGCACGTGGGTGGTGGGAATGGTGATATATTGTTTCTATTGTCAGGCGTATAGGGAGAGATTTCAGCCTGTTGCCTGCATGTGCATCACCTGGGAGAGATTCGAGAAGGTTCCTAACCTCACTTTGGTGTTTGCTCAGGGCTCCACTTTTCAAGTTCACTCTTCTGTGCCTGATCTCTCTTTTTGCCTGTGGTTGTTAGCATGGAGAGCTCTACTTGTAGACTTCACTCTCTTAGGTCCTCAAAATTACCTCTGAAAGTTATGTCCTTTGGCATTCGTCCCACTGAAGGACAGTTTTTATGTACTAAATTCCCCAGAAAGGAATTGCCCATTTAAAAAAATTCAACAAGAAAGAAAAAAAAAATCATTTGGTTTGAATAGGTTGTGCATTTTTTATTTAGACATACAAACTGGTAATGAGCATAGAACCTAAATAACAAAGAGCCCTACCATGCTGGTTATCTAGTGCTATTTCCATGAGTGTATTAAATACACTTTACTATTATATCTTAAATATTAAATATAAAAGAAGTTTTAGATATCTACTCCTTCTTCAGAAACAATCAGAACAATTTATATTGCATTTCTCAATATTAGAGAATCCCTTTATTGGTTGTTTTTACTAAATAATGTTTTGTAGTATTGATAATTTTAATGTCGTAGTCTAATTTATTTGAACCATAGATAGGATTTTGGATTCTTTAGTTTAGGACAATGATTATCAACCTTTTAATCTCATGGCACACATAAACTAATTACAAAAATTCTGCAGCACACCAAGAAATATATTATCTTTTTTGTCAATCTGACAAAAAATAGGTATATTTTTTATTTATTCACACCAGAGGACTATTGTTGTGTTGGCTGTTGCCATTTTTTTACATTAGACAGTTTAAGGGAAAAGAGGTCAGCGCCCCTGACTAAATATCAGGTCATGCATGTTTTAAAATTTCGTGCAAGACTCCACTTGAAAATCACTGGTTTAGGATGATAACTACTTCATATTTCTGAAGTAATTGGTGTGCTGTTTCTCCAGTCATTGTAAGTTATATTAATAATTAAGTTATGTCAATATTTAATTCATTTTAGTAAGTTATCTGAATAAATCACCTCCTCCTACTTAAAAACAACAAAAAAAGACTTTTATCCTATTTTTCCTCAGTAGGAATTTTTCTGCCAGAGTTAATATCTTCACCTAAGTATTGTAATAGTTTCCTTCCAAACCCTGATTTAAAATGATCAGAACAATTGATATCAAATCCACAATGGCAGAAGCAAGCAAATGAGACAATGGATCTTTCCTTAGAATTATGCGCAGACTTCCTAAAGCACAATTAACATGGCACCACCTAGTTTTCTGAAAATGTGTTCCTTTTCCCTCTAAGAATTAAATTTAGTACAACATTTGTCAGTCATAAACCAGGTTATGTAGATAAGGGTCTGCTAAGTCTCTGATGAAGGGAAAACTTCAGTTTGCCCGTGTGTACGTCTTTGGTTTGCATATCATATTACTATTTCAGTTTCCATATTTTTAATGATTATAAGTGAACATAAAATGCAAATGCAAAGATGATTCATTCAAACTCCAACTGCTCTTGAAAAAGTAATAACAAATAAAAGCCAATGTCCTAACAATCTTGATTCCAGGAAGCGAATATTTTATTATTTTTATACCTCAGGACTTATTTTCATGTTCTTTCTCTCTATGGTTCTTGCACATCAGAACTAGTGGAACAAATTTCTCCTTTCCCAGTTCATCATTGACCACTTGGCTTTATTGCAGAGCTGGAGATAAGGAAGGTAGAATACTAAGAAAGCCATTCCATCTCATGCCCCAGATGACTGCAAATCAAACTCAAAGGATTAGGAAAAAGGCCACTTTTACCAGTTTATGAGAAGCACTAAAATTTTTTACCAATTCATGAATTATATGTCACTTTTCATTCTTTAGCAGCATGGAAAGCTTGTTGTTAGTAGCATACCAGGCTAACTCTTCTTGTCTCAAATCTGCATAGAGATAAGTTTTGAGAGGAGTAGAGTTCCTTTGGAGATAAAATTTGCTTTTTTAATTTTTGTTATTCCTTTTTCATAGGACACTGTAAAAGAATTTTCTGCTCTTAGGGTCCTGAAATAACTTTAAAGATTAACAATTTAGTTAGACTTGTCATTCTCAGAGTCAGAGTTGACTCATATTGCACAGGGGAGTGGTGATGTCCACATGCTTTTAAAAAATATTTATTTTTTCATATAAATATTCCTTTTTAAACTACAGGTGGCATTTACAATTTATTTCCTATATTGTATGTCACTCAAGCACTGTTTTAGTTTTCTGTATCCATATCTCCCTTTGGGTGACTTTGGTCTTCGGAGTAGCTCTTCAAAACTTTATTCCCAAACTCCAAGCAGATGGTAGTGGAAAACTTAGAATATTTCAATAAACCCATTGAAAAATTGGGAGATAGGCATGGACTTAAGGTAGTGCATATCCTAGATTAGAGATAACAGGGTTGTGGGAATAGAGCAAAAATGAACTCACCTTGATTCATTTTTTGGCTTCGTATTTGCTACTTAATATATGAAAAGAAAATGCTTTCTATCCACCCTCAGTTCCTTTTGCCTTTCCTCTTTTCTTCTGCCTTCTCATCTAAGGAAGTGAACTTGCTCATTAACACCTGCAGTTGAAAGAGGGAACTTGTCCTGCACACCATCCTCCTTCCCTGCAAAGCCCTGCCAACAGGATTACTGAGCTTGGACAAAACATGTAGCTTCGTTCTGTACATCTTGTATATAGCGGGTAGGAACGATCATATCCAGGGGACATGATTTACATACAGATATTCAGACACAATATTAAAGGAATGGAGGAGAAATGGAACCACAGAAAGGAGCCAGAACATAGTTGTAAGATGTGATTAAGCCTTCTTCCTTTTGACTTTATTTCCTAACAAAAAAGTTTCTCATGGAAACTTTTTTTTTGGAAGGAAGGCTTGGGAGCTTGAGGAGGATTGCTGTATGAGAAAGGGGCTATTAGAGCTACCAAAGAGAGTTTTCGCTTAAAGATCCACATACCCATCAAGTGTTTAAAGATGCTAGTAAACTAGTTATTAAACTATAAAATAACTTTACAATCTCAACTTAATTCATGTACAATAAAAATGTGAATTCAAAGTAGGAAACACTTGTGTATATTCCATATATTGGTTGGAAATGCTCATAATTGATAAATCAACATTATAAACATTTATATAACACTCATTTAATAATGAGCAGTTTTACTACAGACAATTCATTTTAAAGGTTATCTGCAATTTGAATGCTTAACAGTAAATCAGAAGACCAATTTATGATTTCACTTTACCCATTCTAAAACGGCTGTTGTTTTTCACAAAGAATCTTTCAAATCATCCCCATATTTTTAAACCAAAGGTATTTGTATTAGTACATCATTTGATAAGTACAAAGGCCAACTCTACTGTAAATTTGTTTGGAATTCAGATTTAATTTGCTTAGAGGAATAGTGTGGACCAGTGTAAGCTAAGTTTACACACTGGCCAACAAAAATTATTTCTTGTGCTGAACATGGTTGCTGACATAGAGTAGCTTCACTTAAAAAAACTTAACAACCCTGGCTGGTGTCGCTCAGTGGATTGAACACTGGTCTGTGAACCAAAGGATTGCTGGTTTGATTCCCAGTCAGGGCACATGCCTGGGTTGCAGGCCAGGTCCTCAGTAGGGGGCCTTCCAGAGGCAACCACACATGAATGTTTCTCTCCCTCTCTCTTTCTCCCTTCCCCTCTCTAAAAATAAATAAAATCTTTAAAAAAATTTTAACAGGTTTATATACATAATAAAACAATTCACATACCACATAACTTATCTATTTAAAGTGTATGATTCAATGGTTTTTAATATAATTTTTCTATTTTAAAATAATAGGTTTATTGTATCTGAAGTTATAAATATTCAGGACATAATTAGTAGAGATGTCTTTTTAATTTCTTTATTTTCTTTTTATCATTTATGGGTTTTTTAAATATAGTCACAGAGTTATACAATCATCACTATCAAATTTAGGATATTTTTATTACCCTAGTCCATTAGAAGTCACTGCCCATTTTCCCTCAATCCCCACAGGTGTAGACAACCATTAATCTCTTTTTTGTCTGTTGATTTGCCTATTCTGGACATTTCACTTAAATGGATGGAACAATAATTAACCTTTTGGCTTTCATTTAGCATGATCTTTTGAGTATTCTTCCATATTATATCATATACTGCTGCTTAATTCTTTTTTATTGACAGATAATTTTACATTGTATGGATATACTGTATTTTATTTATTTGTAAGTTGATGGACATTTGAGTTTTTGTATTTTTTGGCTACTATTTATAATGCTGCCTTTAATATTTGTGTGCAAGATTTTGCATGAAATATGTGTTTTCATTTCTCTTAGGTATGTACATACCTACGAATGAACTTGCTCTGCCATATGAAAACTCTGCATTATAAACTTTTCAGGTGCTGACAGATTGTTTTCCAAAGTAAATGCACCCTTTTACATTCCCATCAGCAGTGTGTGAGGGTTGCAACTTCTCTTTATCCTCACAAAGATTGTTATTATCTGTCATTTTGATTATAGCAATCTTCGTGCATGTAAAGTGGTATCTCATTGTGGTTTTGATTTGCATTTCATTGCTGACTAATGTTGTTGAACAACCATTGGCCATTTGTATATATTCTTTGGATAAAGTCATATGCAGATCCTTTGCCCATTTTTAATTGGTCTTTTTGTATTTATATTATTGAGTGTGGAAGAACTTTATATATATATTTATATATATTCTAAATATGTTTCTTATATATGATTTGAAGATATAGTCTTTCATTCTCTGGGTGGTCTTTTCTTTATGGTATTCTTTATAACACAAAAGTGTTTAATCATGATGAAATTACATTAATCAACTTATTCTTCTGTTATTTGTGCTTTTGCTGTCATTTCCAAACAGGCTTTGCCTAACCTAAGATCTCAAAGATATACTCATTTTTTTCTAAGCATTTGATAGGTTTGCTCTTACATTTAGGTTTATCATCATTTTTAGTTAATTTTGTATGGATATGAGGAAAAGGTTCAATTTCATTCTTTTACATGTGGATATCTATTTGACCCAATACCATTTGCTGAAAAAACTATATCTTCCCTATTCAACTGACTTGAAAACCTTGTCAAAAATTAATCACTGCAAATGCGAGGATTTATTTCTGTCCTCTGACGTCTGTTCCTATGCCAGTACCACAATGTTGTTTGGCAGTGAGTTTGAAACTGGCTATTGTGAGTCCTCCAACTTTGTGGGTTTTTTTTTCAAGATTATTTTGGCTTTTATGGGTCTCCTGAATTTCTGTATGAATTTTGAGACCAGTTTGTAAATGTATGCAAAGCATTCAGCTGGAATTTTTACAGGAATTGTGTTGGATCTTTGGATCAGGTTGAAGATCACTGCCAGCCAACCATACAACATTAAGTATTCTGACCCATCAATGTGCGAGGGTCTTTTTAATTTATCTTCAAAGTAGTTTGCAATTATCAGAGAATCCATTCTACACTTCCTTTTAAAATTATTCTAAGTATTTTATAACTATTTTGATGCTGTTATGAAGGAATTGTTTTCTTAATTCATTTTCTGGTTATTCACTGTTAGTATACAAAAATACAATTTATTTTTTGTATTGATCCTGTAGACTGCACACTTTCAGAGCTCATTATTAGTACTAATAGTTTTTTAATGTGTTCCTTAGGATTTTATGTAACAAGATATCATCTGAAATTAGGTATATCATATTTTACTATGTATAATGCATACTTGTTTGCCCAAATTTTTGAGGGAAAAATAAGGATGCATATTATACATGGGTAGTACTAATTCTATATCTATATAAATGTTTGTATGTATGTTTATGCATTAACAGTATAACTCTAGAAAGCAATAATGATATCCATATGCAAAATAATACCCTGGAATACTATAGTTGCTTTTGTTTCTAAACATAAATACATAAAAATTAAAT